>CAUYTI010061951.1:0-18575 GCA_963575145.1 Galago senegalensis
CTCATCCAGGATAACTTCTGCCCTCGGTGATCTTTCTCCTCCCAGTGGTTTCATTCTCCCGCCATCTCATCCAGGATAACTTCTGCCCTCGGTGATCTTTCTCCTCCCAGTGGTTTCATTCTCCCGCCATCTCATCCAGGATAACTTCTGCCCTCGGTGATCTTTCTCCTCTCAGTGGTTTCATTCTCCCGCCATCTCATCCAGATAACTTCTGCCCTCGGTGATCTTTCTCCTCCCAGTGGTTTCATTCTCCCGCCATCTCATCCAGGATAACTTCTGCCCTCGGTGATCTTTCTCCTCCCAGTGGTTTCATTCTCTCCCCCCTCATCCAGGATAACTTCTGCCCTCGGTGATCTTTCTCCTCCCAGTGGTTTCATTCTCCCGCCATCTCATCCAGGATAACTTCTGCACACTGTGATCTTTCTCCTCTCAGTGGTTGCTGGCCACTGGTATATCTTATATTATGTCAGATGATTAGGGAAGAAATATCTGGTTCTTGCTGAACTTGGGTTTAGATGCCTTTTGATTCCTTTGACCTCTGTTCTTGCTACTTTCTACTGTGTGCTGTGACCATAACTCTTTCCACCTAGTCTTTTGTGCACTGACTTGCTACTAGTTATCTGTGCATTCTGTGAATTCTCTCATTCCTGTCCTACTTCCAAACGAGAGCCTTTACCTAGCCCCACATAAGCTCTTCTTGCCATTGAAGTTATTTCTTGTACAGAATTCATTAGCCAAGTTTTGCTTCTTGGTAAATTTATCTTTTCTTATTTCTTGAAATACTGCCTTTTAAAGCTATTGTGTTGCCATGGGTATTTTTTAAGTATACTTTAAAAATTAAAACTAAGCAATGATTTTGAAAATAGGGTATATTTTTTGCATTTTTCTCTAATAGTTATGAATGCTGATTTGAAATTGAATTCATTTTTAGCCCCTAAACTTAAAAATCTGTACATTCATTCAAAGTATATTGGCCTTATTTCCTGCTCTGACCACACACGAGGAGGCATAGAACATAGGAAAACATATAATTAGTTAGTAGTTTTAAAATCCAGTCAGGCATTGAGAGACAAAACGGATATTATGTGTTACCTGGGAAAGGCCAAAGCAGGTTCAGTGAAAGATAAATGGGGCATTTTTCTCACCTTCATTCATTCAGAATACCAGTGTTGATCTATGGTATGTGAGGAAGCGTATTGTTTCCCTACTCTGCCTTTTGCCTTAGTTCACTTATGGTGAATAGTTAGAGTTTCCCATTTTTGGCTATTACAAACAATGCTAAAATATTTTTGTATATAAGACTTTCTGTATATATTTACGAACTCTTAGAGAATAGATGCCTAAAAGTAGAATGTTTATTAAAATTTTAGTCATCTGCTAAGTTTTTTTTACTAGTAGACTTATGAGGTAGAATTCACATATATAATTTATCATTTTTTAATATGTTCTGAGAGTTGGTGTGGCCATTACTACTGTCAATCTTAAAATATTCTTATCACCCCCAGAAGAAACCCCGTTCCCATCAGCAGTAACTGCTTCCTTACAGTCCAGCTCTGGCAACTACTCATCTACTTTTTGCAGATTCGTCTGTTCTGGTCCATTTGTTATAAATAGAATCACGTAACATTTGGTCTTTTGTGGGTTTTTTGTTTTTTTTACATAGCATGTTTTCACAGTTGAGCATGTTTTAGCCTGTACCAGTACTTCCACCCTTTTCTGGGTGACTGTTTCATTGCGTGGATTTACCACATTTATTCGTTTCTGTGGGACCATTATGAGCAAGGCTGTGAGGAGCCTTCAAGTACAAGTTTGGGTTGGGTATGTGTGTTTTCATTTTCTTTGCTATAGCCTTAGGAATTGAAATCCTCATCCATGCAGTGAGGGACACCTTTGACATTCTGATAAATAATGCCAAATTTTCTTCTATACTAATATTTGCTCTGCCAGCTGGTAAATTATAAACTTACTCTTCTGTGTGGGAGAGTGACCATTTTTCTGCATCCTGGCCGATGCTCAGAATTGTCCGTCTTTAACATTTCGTGAGTTTATTGACAAGTGATAACCTATTTTAACTCGCATTTTTCTGATGCCCGGTGAGCCTGAGCTTGATCATCTTTTCAGTGTTTTGTCAGCTTTTAGTATTTCTTCTGGGAATATCCTCTTTCCAACCTTCTTGTTGCAAGCATGTTCTCCCAGCCTTTTCTGTCTTGTTAACTTTGTTAATGATGTCTTCTATTACACCCAAGGCTTTCATTTTTATGAAGTTAAATCATTTGATCTTTTCTGTTATGGCTTCTGCTTAGTTTTGGTTTTTTTCCTCCCCTTCTATCAATTTTCTGTTTCTCCCACCCCAAGATTAAACCAATATTCTCTACTTTTTTTTCAAATGCTTTTATGGGCTTTATTTTTTTAATTTTTTCAGTAAGTCTGGGTTATTTATTTCCAAGTGGTATGTGTTAGGGATCTACATGTTTTAATTACCTGATATCCTAGTAAAAAAAAAATTTTCCTATATTAACATAAGTCATTTTTAAACGCTTTTAGTCCACTAATCTATTTGTTCTTAAGCCAAAACTACACTATTACATAGTTTTGTAATATACTTTGATATTTATTAGCATGTTTTCTGATACTGCACTTTTTCAAAATCATCATCATTTTTACCTTTCCATTGAACTTTTACTCTAACTTTTCAAAGTTGAAGAAATCTATTAAGAGTTAACCCACCCCCCTCCCTCCCCTTCCTTCCCCTTCCCTCCTTCATCCTAGGCTATAGTTGTGTTTCATTTTTAATGAGGGTGGTAGGGGGTATGCTCCCTCTATGGAGCATATTGCAAGTACAAGTTGGATCTATCAGGTGTAGAACACAAAGGTCTTAATCCTGTAATTGGGTAATTGAGGTGAAGGCTGTGTTGATTAGTAGGATGTAAGCACTCCAATTTGTACAAATAATCACACTGACCCATAATGGCATAAATGTATTTATGATCTATGTACAAATGACTTAATAAAAAAAAAAGAGTTGAATCAATTGCGTTAAATTTATAGATTATTTTGAGGAAAGGGTATTTTTTACCACATCAAGTCTTCCCTTATAGTTTGTTCTTTACCTCCCTTAGTACAAAGAATTTAGCATTTTATCATTCAGATCTTATCGGTCCTAAATACACATACTTCATTCTGTTTCAACTTAGTACTAAAAGCATCTTTTGCTTCTACAAGAGAATAGAAATGAACTACAATAGAACTGATCACCCTACTGACATTCTTCTGTTTTTCACAATCACTAAGGTGGCATTTTTCAAACTAAATTAGGTCATTTTTTTTCCCACTTAAAACTATTCGATGGCTGGCATCCCTGTGCACTTAAAATGTGAACTCCTCAAATCCTTTTGCGGTCTCTCTCCTATCTCCTTGCCATCTGTCTTCATTTTATACCACTACATGCATTTTGAGCTGAAGTTTTCTTTGTTTTTCTGTAGATCAGTTTTCCCCTGGTCTTTTCTCTGACTCAGCATTTGTATACTGTTTATTTTTGTTATCTGTTGTACGTTTGTTGTTTTGTATGGTTATTTGATTTTTCTTTTAATATTTTCTTCATTTTACAGTATGGGGCTAGAAGTATGAACTCTTGTGATTCAGAAACCCAGATGTTTCCTTGTATTTGTGGGGTAATTTTGTTTGGTTTGTTTTTGTTTGTTCTGGTAAATAGAAATCAATATTACAGCCAGTCAAAGTATAGATAAATGCAAATTGACAAATGCCTGATACATAGAAAATCAGAGAATCTGAAGGTCTTTTTGAAACTATAATACATATTAAATATGAATAGCAATTAAGTGGCTGGGTATTATACCAATTTGAAAGGTATTTGATTTATCAGAATTAATTTGAGAAAAGATCAGAAATGCTATTTTCTCCTAATTTTATTGCTTACAAAAATATGTTTAATTAGCTGGAAGTGGGTTGCTAGTCAAAATGTAAGTCTCTCACGTAATTTGAATTTCACATAAACAGTGAATCATTTTTTAGTATGGCACGTATAATATTTGGAATACATTTATAGTAAAACAATTTTGATTATATGAAACAGACTGGCTATCCTGGTTTTTTTATTTGTTAAATCTAGCAACCTTTTTGGATTCAAATCTCCAGCAACCTGACTTCTTAGGAATACGATAGATAATCAGTAAATGTATTTAACCAGTTTCTCACTGTCAAAAATAGATTTCATGGTTCAATTGCAGCCCCCTTTACCTGTGAGAACCTAAGTCTTTTTAGTATCTTATTGCTTTTTATATTACCTGTTCTAACATTCTACTAAAAAGTCAGTTTTTAAATTTAACTGTAGACTCCTTACCTGATTTACTCACGGACCCTATGCAATCATATCCCAGCTTATTTTTGCAGCCATCACGAACTTATCTTTGAGCAGAATTACGCCCCTTGCTTTTCTGTCTTTGTTCATGCTAGTCCCTGTACCTAAAGACCTGCCATTAGTTTCTCCCTCCCTCTGTGCCTGCCTCACCTCCAGTGCCCCCTTCACATGCCGTCCCTTCCAGGAGAGCTTCTGCCACGTCCTACCTTGTCCCCTACTGGGTAGCCCCAAACCTCCCTGGAGGATCTAGCCGTCCTTGTCTTTGTCTTCCTTCACTGTGCTTAGCATTGTTCTTTTCAGTACTTGGCACTCAAGGTACGTTGGCTAAATAAATGTGGCACATTTATCTGGCTTCCAAGTTGGGGTCAAATTGGAAATGTCCAAGAGAGACTTCTATAGACACCCTGCCAGCACTGAGGAATGGTAGTTGATCATGGATAAGAAAACTATTCATTAGCAAACCCGAGAATATAAAACTCTGAAAAAAATAGGGGTGTGTGTGTAGTGTCAGTCTATGGATCTGGATTGATGGGAGCTGGTTCATGATTAATCTTAACTGCAAAGTTAAGCAAATGAGAAAATTTGAAAATAGAATCATGTAGTCTAAAAAAGGTAAATTCATAGAAGCAGAAGTAAAAATGGTGAAGAGAGGATGGGTAGGAGAAGGAAGTTAGGGAAATGTTAGTCAGAAGTTTTACATATTCAGTTTGACAAGATGAATAACTTCAAAGATCCATTGTGTGATATGGTGACTATAGTTAATGATGGAGTATTTATACTTAAATTGCTAAAAGTAGATATAAAGTGTTCTCACCACAAAAATAAGTATGTAAAGTAACGCATACATGAATTAGCGTGATTTAGCCATTCCACAACATACACATCTTTAAAAACATGATGTGGGACATAGTAATATACTACTTTTATTTGTCAACTTAAAATGATTGAAATGGATGTTATGATTAGGCCAAACATGATGAGCAGAGTTGTTTCTCTGCCGCCTATTATACTTAATTTAATATGTGGCCTTCCTGAAAATACAGTCAGATATTGGAGAAGTCTTCATGCTTTGTTTCACTCTCTTTTATGAGAAGATACATTAATAACATCAAAGAAAAAATGTTTAGAATTTTCTGCACTTATAGAGTCTAAGTTGAGTGTTTCTTATCCAAAATTCTTGGGACCAGAAATATTTTGAGGTTTTGGAGGGGTTTTTTTGAGTTTTTGCATTACTCCTTACTTGGTTTATCATACCTGATGTGAAAATCTGAAACCCAGGGTGCTCCAGGGAGTATTTCCTTTGAACATCATGTTAGCTCTCAGAAATTTTCAGAGTTTGCACCTGGAGTTTATATTTTCAGATTAGGGATACTCAATCTGTAAATAGACTTTTCTGAGATGTGTTGAAAAAAATCTTATACAAATAAACACTGTAAGTTATAGTAAATGAGAATAACCTGTCCTTTTTGTATTATAGCTTGGCATAGAAGCAAATATTTGTAGTGATTCACTTTAAACTTATCAAAGAAAATACAAATTTTAAGTATATATTCTGTTTAAGGATGTAGGTAAAATACATTTCTGAAATGTTACCACCTAAACTACATGCCTAGGCATGAAATTACTGAATAAATCTGAATAATTCATTATTCAAGAATTATCAACAGCTGGTTTGCTGTATTTTGCAGGTTTTTGCAGTTTTTTGTTGTTGGGGGGGCGGGGCCAGGTTTGAACCCACCACTGTCGTATGTGGGACCAGCGCCCTACTCCTTTGAGCCACAGGCTCTGCCCACAGTTTGCTGTATTTTGTAACATGATATTCTTATAAATACACTGTTTTAGACATTTGTTTATGATTCCAGGGACATAGATGCTGTAGTATCTAATCATAACACTAGGTGGTGATAATTGATTTTAGAAATTGTGAAAATGTTTCCCATCTTATATATTCTTCTTTTAATATGAAAACATTGAGTACTGCTTACATGTCAGAATGAAAGGGAAAGAAACGTTTACAAAGCTGTAGAGAATCCATTTCTACCTATTTAAGCGGTTTTCTTCTCCCATTCTTCCTTTGAATGCTCTACTCCAAAGATTTTCAGATTTTTTAATTTTATGCCCTTTACATTTTTAAAAATTGAGGATCCTGGGGATTTTACTTATATGAATAATAAGTAATGATTAATATTTTTCATATTAGAGATTGAGAAATTTTAAAATATCTGTTCACTTGAAAATAACAATAGGTATAAAAAAATGCAATAGATATAAAAAAAAGTCAGTCTAAGTGTTCATGGATGGATGGATGGATAAAGAAAATGTATATATATGAGGGCTGTCTGAAAAGTAGCCTTTTTCATGGCTGGATATTTTCCAGATAGCTCTGATATATGATGGAAAACAATTCATTCACGAAAAAGGGTGCAGCTGTGTCATTCGCAGCAACATGGATGGAGCTGGAAGTTATTATCTTCAGTGAAATAATTCAGGCACACAAAAACAAACGTGGGAACTCAAAAATCATGTGGAGGTCAAGATTGGAAAGCTAGATGACAGATTGGGACAGGTGCGTGGCAGGGGATGAGATGAGGAGAAGGAGCTGAAAGAGGACAAAATGCACTGAGGTAGAAGGAATAATTCCGTGTTGGGTAGAGTGGAGTG
Organism: Galago senegalensis; assembly: GCA_963575145.1. Classification (NCBI taxonomy): domain Eukaryota; kingdom Metazoa; phylum Chordata; class Mammalia; order Primates; family Galagidae; genus Galago; species Galago senegalensis. The sequence continues at coordinate 7,040 of CAUYTI010061951.1, forward strand.
GCATACTTAGTAAAAATAGGTTCAGGTGGTGGACACCCTGAGTACCCTGACTTGATCACTATCATTATATGCATATAGCAAAATTTCTCATGTGCTCCACAAATTTGTACAAATAAACAATAAAATAAATAATATGCCCATTTACATATTAATATAAACGTTTTTATAAAAAAGTAATTATTCCCAACCCCCCCCCCCACATTAAGGAGAGTTACATGGTTTTACATTTTTACAAGTCCCTTTGCTGTCTAACTTATTAGTAGACAGCTAGGTGTCTATATCTGCTTTAGACTGTTGCAGTGTAACACATCACTTAACCTCTGTAAAACTCTGCTGTACACTCATAAGGGAGTAAAAGAGGCAATTAATGTCTTTTTAGGAAAGCCATTTTCTGCTCAGCGCTCAAGTGGCTACGGCGCCAGCCATATACACCTAAGGTGGTGGGTTCAAATCCAGCCCAGGCCCACCAAAACAACAATGACAGCTGCAACCAAACAAAAAAAAAAATAGCCAGGCATTGTGGCGGGCGCCTGTAGTCCCAGCTACTTGGGAGGCTGAGGCAGGAGACGCGCTTGAGCCCGGGAGTGGGAGGTTGCTGTGAGCTGTAATGCCATAGCACTCTACCCAGGGGGAAAGCTTGAGGCTCTGTCTCAAAAAAAAAAAAAGCCATTTTCAGCTCCATGCCTGAGGCACAGTGGTTATGGCACCGGCCACATACACCAAGGTGGCGGGTTCAAACCTGGCCCAGGCCAACTAAACAAGTGCAACAAAAGAGAATAGCTGGTGCTGTAGCAGGCACCTGTAGTTCCCAGCTATTTGGGAGGCTGAGGCGAGAGAATTGCTTAAGCCCAGGAGTTTGAGGTTGCTATGAGCTGTGATACTGCAGCACTCTACAGAGGGAGACATAGTGAGACTCCGTTTTAAAAAAAAAGAAAGCCATTTTCATCTCACATCATCTCTGAAAGGATCCTGTGGACCCTGAAAAGTCCTAAATCATAATTTAAGAACCATTTCTCTACCCCTACTTGCCTGTAAGAAGCTAGTAATGAAATATAAAATACGTGTCTCCTATTAATTTTGGATTTACAAGTGTTAAATCAGCAGCTCTTGATTTATACCATCTAGATATACCTAAGAATACACAGTAAAATGTTTACAAACAAAATGACTGAGTTAATATTCTCATCATGGGGCAGCGCCTGTGGCTCAAAGGAGTAGGGCACTGGCCCCGTATACCAGGGGTGGTGGGTTCAAACCCAGCCCCAGCCAAAAAGTGCAAAAAAAAAAAAAATATATCCTAATAGAAAAATGGACAAAACATGACCAGATGTCAAACAAGGTAGAAAATTATACATAAATTGTGGTTATAGTAGATATAATTTTTACTAGGAGAAAAGTACTTTTTAGGTATGTGTGTGGACCTAAATATATTATTGTAGTTAACACCTGTTAGCTAAAGGCCATAAAAAGACATCATTATTATCACAGTTTCGCCTCTGTTGTGAAATGATCTCTGCATTCTCTGTGTTTTGTCTGTGTTGCTTATCCACAGCTATGGCCTTAACTCACATCTTTGGGTTGCGGGTTTCCCAATCTCTGTATCCAACTTTGACCTTTACCGTCTGTGTTCCTGAGCCTGCCTTCCAGTTCTTTGACCCTCGCTAGCCCAGAACTAAAAGCACCTCCATCCTGGCTTTTCTAAAACCAAGCTGGTGTTCTCTCTTCACACGACTGCAGAAGCTACTTCTTAGTTCTTTCTTTTAATCGCTATTATCAGATGCCTGGTCTGGTAACATTGAAGGAAACTTGGACAAATTCTTTACTCCTGATACTGATTTTTCATACCTCTTTTTTGTTTTGAATATTCTTTCCATTCTCTTTTTGTCCCGGAGAACTCTTGCATACTTGCAGATGCCCCAGGATTCAACGTAAGCTTTCCTGAACACTGTAAGCAGATGCTCTCATGCGTGTGTGTTTGTGTGTATATGGAGAGAGAGCACACTGTTTTCATCTGTCTCCCTTGGTAAACTCTTAGCCTTTGTAAGGCAGAGAGTATTATTTCTCCAGTCATAATCACAGCTACCTTTAATTATTTACAGGAGAGAGGGATAGCATTAAATATCCATGTTTTAAGTTTAATGCAAATAGCATCACTACTACCCAGTGGTATCATTTGTTTTTTCAAAGTCAATTCAAGTTAGACCTTTTCCGTGGGCATCATTAAGTGTGTTGTTATTCTTTTATTTTTGCCAGTAATTCTCTGGATTTGGGGAAGAAATTCTTTTGTTAAAAAGTTAATTTTGAATACAAAGTTTTATAAATACATTTAACGGACATCTGAAATGTCATATTTACCCACCACAAACCTAATGTAATAGTATCTTATATAACAGGTCGTACTATGATGACGACTTGATGTGATTTAGTGATAAATACGTGGTAAGTTGGTGTATGGTTTGCGGTAAAAAACGTTTGATACAGATATGCATGTTTATAAACACACATAAGTACTTTTCAGATTTGTGTATGCTAATCCAATGCTAAGTTTGTTTTTTGTTTTATTTTTTGCAGAACTTCTTGGTATAAATGAACAAGCAGACGTAGGATTCTTAACATTAATGGAAGCTTTAAGATACTGTAAGGTAAATTGATTTCTAAGGTACTTTGAATAGTTTTTATTTACATGTCCACTATTGTGAATGTTATTTTTATATCCTGTGACAGCATAGTTTAGTTTATGACTATACCAGTCTCTTCCGCTGCTTCCTCTCCTCCCACCCTAAACTGACCAGGGTTATTGAGGTTGGTTCAACTGGGTGATCGTGCCGAGTTCCCGTGCTGGGTCCATTGTGGGAGGGTGGGGGTGAGGGGCAGAGCCCAGTACAAAATAATATGTAAAAATAGAGACCTTATTGATGATAAATACACACTGAGAAGGAAGAAAGCACTGTTTCTTCATTAATGAAGAAAATGCTTCACTGAAATAACTGGTAATACTATATCAGGCAGAGGGAGAGAATTTGCTAATAAATGCCTGAAATTCTTCCATTTATTCCATCTGAAAATGATTTTATGGTTTAAAAAAAAGCAAGCCTTTTCCGACATTAAGCTCTTTCACGTGTGTGCCAGGGTTGGGAACTGCCATTCACCTCCCATTTATCGCTGTTTATTTATCTTACTGACTCCTTATACAGTCTGAAATAACCATCGGGCATTCCAAATAGTTTTCTGTGGGACTTAACTCTGACTGTACTGAATAAGGTATCACGACTTTGGAGAAAGAAGCCGCAGATTTAATTTTCTTTTTCCCTTTAGAATGATAGCTCCATGGCAGTGGTTGCAGTTCTAGAGGTGCTGATTGATTATTTTTAATAATAATAATAACACTGCTTTGTCCTCCCTCTCTTTTTTCTTTCTTTCTTTTTTTTTTTAATTTTTTGGGTCAGACGTTTCTCTTTCATGATGACATGAAAGTGATGTGATGTGGCTGTGATAAGGATAGGTCCTGCCCCTACGTTAGTAATGATCATATTGTTAGGTAGTAGAAACTCTTATTTTTCATTTTTCCAATTATATGAATAAGCTAAAACTGTTCTGAGATAGCCTGGCACTCAGAGAATCAAACTGTGTCCCCTTCTCCTAACACACACATACACACACGTTCATAGGTCCTCGAAGAGTTGTGTGTGTGCATGTGTGTTTTGCAGGAGGCCAGGGAGTGGAGATCTGATGTTTGAAAGTATTTCTCCTGTGTCCTAGAAGACCCCTGGTGGTCTGGGTGCATTGCTCTCTGCACTGCTGCGCCCTAGTGGCACCGATGTCCTGTCGCTGTCCGCAGCGTGCCTTGGTACTTGCTGTCCTTTCTGCCTGGACTACTTCATCTCTTTACACGGACAGCTCCCTCTCCCTTTAGCTCACACTTCAGATTTTTCTTGACCAAGATCTCAGTTACTGTTTCACAGTACTTTATAGGTGTATTACTCTGTAAGGACTCTGTTTACTTCTCTTTTTAAATTCTTGAATTTGTTTTTCTCTTGTCTTCCCTCTTTGGAAGCAGAGACATCGTCTTCTGGGTACACACAGGTGCTCCATAAATACTTGCTATAAAGTTTTCTAAGTGTGTGCCTTTGCCTTTCTCTAAGTGTTAGGTAGAACAGAGGAATATATTTCCCCCCCTCAGGATCTTAGTGGAAGATCAGCAGCTGCTGCATATTGTTCTATTTACACATTGTTCTCATGGTCTAGAATCTATTGGTTAACGATACTTTTAAAATACTGTTTAAAGATTCTTTTTTTTTTTTTTTTGGCCGGGGCTGGGTTTGAACCCACCACCTCTGGCATATGAGGCCAGCGCCCTACTCCTTTCAACCACAGGTGCCACCCTAAGGATTCCTATAATGGTACAACCCAACACACCGATATTTGGATTGCAGAAAGGTCGAATTCTGTTCTTACAATTTCAAATAAGAGAGGGCTGCCAGGCAGACTCACGCAGGGATTGGCATCTGGGTACAGGGTAGCAGCAGCTTATGTGTGGCAGGTGAGATGGGCTGAGGTTTCCCAGGTTTCCTGGGATCCCTGTGGGTTAGCTAATTTGCAGAATTTTAGTGGCCTCTGGGGTTTAGGGGTAGTCCTTAGTTGTCTGGTACCTGACTGTAGGGCAGTTAGGGTAATAGCTGGAGTGTGGGAGACCCATAAAGGAAGTAGATGGGGTGTAAACTTGATCAGTTCTCTTTGTGAGGGAAACTGGCCTCTACCTAAGGCTTTAAAACTGAGTCAAGGCTGGACACAGTGGCTCACGCCTATAATCCCAGCACTCTGGAAGGCCAAGGAGGGAGGATCCCTTGAGCTCAGGAGTTTGCGACCAGCCTGAGCAAGAGTGAAACTTTGTCTTTACTGAACAAAAAGAAAAAGTACCTGAGAGTGGTGGTGCATGCCTGTAGTCCCAGCTACTCAGGAGGCTGAGGCAGGAGGATCACTTGAGCCCAGAAATTTCAGGTTGCTGCAAGCGAGGCTGAGATCATGGCACTCCAGCTTACGCAATAGAGTAAGACTCTGTCTCAAAAAGCAAAACAAAACACACAAACCCGAGTCAAGGCCGCCTTTTTTACAAAAGTATATTACCCTGTGGTATGATCTGTATATAAAACGTCTCAAATTCTATGTATGTTTTATGTTTGCTTTTTACCAGGTTTATTAAGGAAATAATTGTGCTTGTATTAATTTTGTAAATCTGAAAATCCTCTCATTCTTTGATAGTGTAGCCGATTGCCCTTTAAAAATGAAATTAACATTTAGCACATCCTGTTGACCATATGGGCTCATTAGTACAAGAGAGGTGAGGCACTTACTGGCACGGGCTCTGTCCCCCTGCACCCTCCACACACAGCAAAGAAGGGGGTGTGGTTGCTTTTGACTCTGCACTTCTTTAAAACTAGATTTATAACTCATGTGCCATAAAAGTCTCAGTTTTAAAGTATACAATGCCCTGTGTTTAGTATATTCACAAGGCTGTGCAGACCCTGATTCCAGAATGCTTTCTCACCCACAGAAAGGCCCATCAACCCAATGGCAGGTGCTTTCCCGTCCTCCCCCACCCCTGGCAGCCACTGTCTGTCTCTATGGTTTTGCCTTATCTGGACTTTTCATACAAATGGAATCTTAACAATATGTAGGTTTTGTTTCTGGCTTCTTTCACTTAGCATGATGTTTTTAGTGTTCATCTGTGTTTTAACAGGTATTAGAACTTCATTCCTTTTCATGATCAAATAATATTCCATTGTATGGTGTGATACCAGTTGTGTTGATCTGTTCATCCGTTGGTGGGTGTTTGGATTCTTTCCACCTTTTAGCTGCATGAAGAATGCCTCTACGAACACCACGTACAAGTTCTTTGTAAACACGTTTTCATTTCTTTGTGTATACCCAGGATTGAAATTGCTTTGGCACATGCTGATTGCATTTTTAACTTTTTGAGGAACTGTCAAAACTGTTTGCTAAAGTGATTCCTGTGGATTTTTCAGGTCCCATGTGTATAAATGGAGGGACATGCCCTGCTCACCACTGAAATCCCTTCTTCCCTGAAGCTGTGGTCAGAGCCTTCTGTTTCTTTGATTCTCCTCTGCTGTCCCCAGACTACTCGTCCTCCTCTCCTGGCTTCACGTGGCCATATTAGCACATCTAACCCATCCCTTCCCTCACAGGACAAACATGCTGGGTTTTCTATCCGTGCATATAAATAAATCCTATTTTCTGTTTCCCTTCTAGTGCTAATAAATTCCACGGGGCCAGGGTGGCGGGGGAAGCAGGGCCTGCTGTCTGATTGACAAAGATGATTAGGCCCTGACCACTTCAACTTGGAATTTCTCACTTATAGACAGTCTGTGTGAAAAAAGAAAATTCAGCAAATTGATGGATAAGATTAGTTGTTAAGTTTTCTGTCCTCCTAAGAAAGGGGATTGATGATGAGTTTTGTAAATGTGTTTTGTTTGTTGAGTATTAAGCTTTCTTTTTTTCAATTATGCACGTACAGAATGATGATCTCAACTTTTTGGCAGTAGTATTTATAGACCATATATGCTTGAAGGTTGCCTATAAGTATGGAATTGTATACTTCTATTTTTTATTTTTATTTTTAGACAGATTCTCTCTCTGTTCCCCAGGCTAGAGTGCAGTGGCATCAGCCTAGCTCACAGCAACCTCAGACTCCTGGGGTCAAGCGATCCTCCTGCCTAAGCTCCTGGACAGCTGGGACTCTAGGTGCCTGCTACAAAAGCCTGGCTAATTTTTCTATTTACAGTAGAGACAGGGTCTTGCTGTTGCCCAGGCTGGTCTTTAACTCCTGAGCTCCCAGAGTGCTGGGATTACAAGTGTGAGCCACCTTACCGGCCTATATATATTTAAAAAAAAAACTCTCATGTTCCAAAATCTTGAACTTACAAGGAGTCAAATTAACAGAACTCTTTTATATTCTTAAAATTATAGTAACGCCATAGTTTGAGGGAAAAGATGTTGTCGCATCTTTTTCCTTCAATTGTTTATTCATAAATCTACTCACTTGTTAATGTATAATGACTTTCCTTATGAGGTAATTATCATCAAGTTTATGGTTTCAAGGTTTGAGATACCACGCTGCGATTCTAGAAGCGATCACTATAACAAAGCCTGGGAGACTCATAGGGCTAAACTACTTGTTTCTAGCAGTGTGACATCTGTATTACTGTTGCTCTGATGTCAAGGTGCAGTGTAAAGCTCAGTGCGGACAGTCTTTATCACGTTGGTTTTGTGCTGAGCCTTTGAGGCACTCTGGCTCTATACGTTGTTCATAGAATTAGACATTTCAGTTATGTTTCACATATTTGTGGGCAAACATTTAAGAGGCGGTAACATTTTTAATTTGTTTGTTTTATTTTGCTACATTTGTTCTAGGTTGGTTCTTACTTGAAATCTCCAAAATTCCCTATTTGGATTGTTGGCAGTGAAACTCACCTCACCGTGTTTTTTGCCAAGGTACGCTTACAGCAGGATTTGTGTGTGTTCATTTAAAATGACATCAGGCAAACGAGTAATATAAGTCCATATTTAGTTTGGATCTTTGTGCAAACTGCAACTACTAACAAATGGTTTGTTCCAAAAATCTCAGAAATGATTACTAAAAAACATGTTGTTATACTGTTCTAATTCTGGAATCATTTCTACAAAACCTGTCATGATTTAGTTTATTTATCTTCTCTGACTTTACAACTGTGGCTTTTGACTTTGTTTTTTAGAAATCACTTGTATTACGGAGAAAACAACTGACTTTAAACGTTTTGGATTACTTTTTATAAAGAGAATAAAAACTCAATTTACATGAATATTTCTAAAAAGAAAACCCCCAAATATTTCTATATCTCAACCTTTATATATGGTATTTTTTTCAAAATTGAGTGGTTGTGAAAGGCTTGCCCTGCCACTGCCTCGAACATCTCTCAGCCTTTCTTCCTGTGTCTTTAGAATGGGATTAACAATAGTTAGTAAAATTGGTGTCAGGCTTAAATATAAACTATTCAGCAATGCCCAGTGCATAGTAAGTGCTTGGTAGATCCCAGCTGTTACCGTCATCTTCATCATGGCCCTAGTTATTCTGCAGCAAACAGTCATTCAGTATCTCCTGGTGGCACAGCTTGATAGGTTGCTGGGTGTTAAGAGTGAAGGGAGAAAATATAAAATTGTATTTTTGCAGTTTCTTAGTTCTAATCACTTTCCCAGTTACTCCATGAGCTTTTTAAGCATGTATTTGGCAAGGTAAGTTTGTTTCTGTAGGAAGTATAACTTATGTAAATTCTACCGAATTCACAACAGCAGAACCATTTTATATTCATGCCTCCCAGCAATGCACAAGGGTTCCAGTTGCTCCATGTCTTTGCCAACACTTGGTATTTTCTTATCACCGTCGTCATCATCTTAGTGGGTACAAAGTGGGCAATGTCGTTTGGTTTGCGTTTCTCTAATGACTGATGTGCCCCTCTTTCTATGTGTGTGTTGTCCAGTTCTGTGTGTATCTTTGGAGAAATGTCTTTTCAGGTCCTTTGTCTGTTTTTCCCATTGGATGGTTCATTCATCTTTTTGTTACTGAGTTGCAGGAGTTTTTAATACAGTCTAGGTCCTGGACACGTACGGTATCACACGTGTTTGTTTAATGTATAATCCGTTGCTCCCGGTGGTGAGCACTGTGGAGGCAGGACGTTTATCGCCTGTGTTTCCCAACACTTAGAGCAGTGCCAGGCAGTGTTGATGCTCACAGAATTTCTGTTGAGCACATAAATTATTGAAAATACTGAAAATTGAAGTTTCTAAGTCAAGAAATCACAAATTATAATCCGTATTATATCCTACGTGGAAGGCAAATAGAAGAACCAGCTTTTACTTACACACCTGTGTTGTAGAAAGAAACAACATTGATGGGTGTTTGTGATTAAGCCTTGTCACACTGTAACCTGGATTTAGGGTTTACTTTCATGCTGTGAGGATACATCGTATTTTTCCCATGCAGTAAAATAACCTATTACCTGTTGTGTTTTTTCTTTTGTGATTAACAACTTACTTTTAGGACTCTTAAGTAATTAACTATAGGTTTTTCTTAAAGTGTTCTGGTATATATAAGTTCATGATTTTAAATTTGAACAAAAAAATAATTTACCAAAAAAGTTATCACTTCATATTTGATACATCCAGGGACCCAGAAATTACTTTTTTCATTTTATTGCACTTCTCTTTCTGACCTCCAGAGAATCACTGACCACATTTTATAGGACTGGAAGATGTTTTTCGCAAGTCATTTTCACTTGAACATCAACATAGTAATTCACTTTTATAATTAGGTTGTAAAACTTCAGATTGAGCATTTAAAAAGTATCTGTTTTTTTATGAAGTATTTTTCCTAAAGTTTTCAGAGTTAACTATCTGGCTACCATGTTTTATAAATTTTCTTTTCTATCTTACATAGAGAAAATTCTCTCTGTCTCTCTCTCTTTTAAATCTTATTAAACATCTGTCTACCACAAAACTGATATTGTACTCTCTGACATAGTATCTCAGGGAGTCTGACTGAGAAATGCTTACAAGGCAGCCTGTGTAAATGAGAGTTTAGGGTAGGTATTGAGGGGGAATATCACGGAATCTAAGTGTGGGAACCTTATAGGAACTGCACAGTCACCGAGCAGCAGGGTTCCCACAGAGCTTCTAATGAGAGGAGATGGGTGAGGTGAAATGCTGTACCTAAATGAACCTCTTCAAAGCAGGAAACTTAACTCCCTCTAAGTAGGATGGAGAACTTTCCAAGCAGGTCATCTGAGCTGTGGCAGAACAAAGATCTGTGTGGAGAGAGAGGACATGCCCCATACTTAGGGGTCTTCAGAAATCACACCTCACACTTTAGATGAGGTTATTTGAAAACTTGGAAACCTACTGCACAGGTATAAGAAGTGTGTTTTAAAAAGTAGATGCTTAAAGATTTTAGAATCTGTATTTAAACTTATTTTCCTTTTTGGATTGTTTTCCATTAATTATTAAACCAAGGCTGTGTAACATGTATTATATAATATTCTCCTCCAGCCTTTTCATAAGTGCCCAAATGTTAGGCCCTTTTTCTCCTTTTTTCTCTCAGACCATCACTCTCCCCTTTGATTTTTTTGTTTTCCTTTTTCTATTTGGCTTTTAGAATAAATTATTTGGATCATTTTCTTATTTTTCCCTTGCAGTGGAAATTAGAAAGTTAGTTTTCAGTGCAAATTCAAAATGAAGGCTTTAAATTAAAAAAGGTACTATATATTCAAAAATATTACTATTATCTATAAAATGGTAGATTTTTATTTTTAGTGTGCATTTGCATCTGAGTGTGGAGTGGCAGCTGCTGATTCAGTATTATAGTAGCTGGGGCCCACCTATGGCATCTAGTTTCATCTTTAGAATATCAGTGACTAATTTCCTTGGTAATCCATTACAAACTTTCTTTTGAAGTCCGGGAGATGAGTTTTACATATTCTCCTTTTGCTCTCTTTCATGGCTATAAAGGATTCTTTGTACGTGTGTGCAAAACATCCCCTTTGACCTTTCCTATGATAAGGCAGTTTTCCTTTCTTAAGAACACAAGAAAACACATTACAGTACTGTTGAAATGCAGAACATACAAAGAAACTGAATTTAAGCTAAGGAGAAACAGAACATTTAACTGACCCCGCAGGGGCCTGTAGAGTGTTTTTGGTGGTATCTGTTACTGGGAGCCCAGGTAGAATTTCTTCTGTAGAGGAGGCTGCTTTTTGTGTTGCTGCTCTTGGAGTAACATTAGGAATCCGACCACTGCAGTCAAGTGTGAGAGTCTTTCTTGTAGGTGTTTAAAAATTGGACAACTCTAATGTTCTTGCATTTCTCCACATGTAATAAAAAAATGTTAGGGAAAAAAGACTTTATAGACACCATAAGAAAATTCACCTTTTATGTATCTTTAATTATTGGGTAAAATTCATAAGACTTGGCATATAATTAAATTCACAGTTAGCATGTTGTAATAAAATTATCTGTATTTTAATGCACTTTAATCATCCCATCCATTTATCTTAGGCAAATTTTGGGGTTTGTGCATGTGTGTAGGTTTCATGCCTTATCTAATACAGAAAAAAAATGATGAGGAGGCTGAAGTATTTGGTTTTTCAGTTGGAATCAAAACTTGTCATGTGATTTGTAAGACCTCTCTTCAAAAATAAGAACAGCAACCCAGAGGACACTGGGGTTAATCTGGACAGTTTGGGTAGAATGCTACACATTCTAACCATCTTTAATTAGTTGAGTTATTAAAAATATGTACAATTTTTTTTTTTTTGAAACAGAGCCTCAAGCTGTTCCCCTGGGTAGAGTGCCGTGGCATTACAGCTCACAGCAACCTCCAACTCCTGGGCTCAAGTGAGTCTCTTGCCTCAGCCTCCCAAGTAGCTGGGACCACAGGCGCCCACCACAACGCCCGGCTATTTTTTGGTTGCAGCCGTCATTGTTGTTTGGC
>CAUYTI010061954.1:0-38402 GCA_963575145.1 Galago senegalensis
CACCTCTATGGTTTATCTTACAAGGGTACAAGTGAATCTTTCTAAAAGCAGAGTATGAACGTTTTAACTCAATAACTAAGAAAATGACATGAAGGTTATGTTAACCAGTTTGATGAGAGTATTTCAAAATGTATATGAAAACGGCACACTGTACTCCATGATTGCATTAATGTACACAGTTATGCTATAAGAAATTTTTAAAAAGTCATTTTACCATAAAAAAAAAAGAACCTATGGCAGATCCTCAGTTTGGGTTCCCTCTCTCTCCTATTTTTTAATTTTTTAAAAAATAATTTATTTATCTATGTGTTTACTTGAGATGGGAGTGAAGGCGGAGATGGGAGGGTCTGGCTGTATAGCCCAAGCCGATCTTGAACTCCTGGGCTAAAGCAATCCTCCCACCTCCATCTGTAAAGTCACTGAGATCGCAGGCATGGAGCACCGCACCAGCTCTTTTCTTCTCTGTTTGTAATGTACCCTTGGGGCTCAGTGTATATAGTATGTGATCAGTATGATGTGTCATTTGGTGCTCTTTGATTCCATCCTCTCTTATTGTGTAAACATCCTTCTGTGTATGGATGGGCCATTTAGTTTCCCTTCTTTATCTTCACTGGGACTGCCACTGCTCAAACCTGTGTTTTCCACCACACCCTTCAACACATGCTTCACCCGACGAGCATGACTACACCATGTGCCTACTCACATCCCTTAGGTGCCCTGCATGGTCTTCACCATAAGGTGTGAACACCTGAGCCGGGTAGACAGGCCCTTGCACAACCCATGTTGCTTCTGCCTACTTTCCCATTTCCTTTCCTCCCTGATGTGGTCCCAGTTCTGGCCTTGTCTTCCATCCTCCAACCCTGCCACATCCACAGTTTTATTTGTAGTGCTCCCATGTACCTACTTATCTCCCGAATATTTCTGTAGAAAATGACCAAGGTATTCAGTTCAGGGCTTCAGAACTCAGGCCCTAGGTTCCCACTCCCAGCCCTGCTACTTACCAACTGGGCCTAATGATTGAGTTAATTAAATAAACTGATACTTCCTTATACTGGACTGCTATGACCTTGAGCAAGTTATGTCATCATTCTGCATCAGGGATAATCATACCCACTTCACAGGGTTGTAGTATTAAGAGTTTATACATGCAAATGGCTTAAATAGTACCTTGTACAGAGTAAGCCTTCAAGAAATATTGCCTTAAATATCACATCTATCTCCCTGAGTTTGAGTTCTTTGAAGGATGAGATGATACCTAATTTTTTTTAGAGACAGAATCTCACTTTATTGCCCTTGGTAGAGTGCTGTGACATCACAGCTCACAGCAACCTTCAACTCCTGGGCTTAGGTGATTCTCTTGCTGCAGCCTCCCAAGTCGCTGGGCCTATAGGTGTCTGCCACAAGGTACCTAATTCTCTTTCTTAAAAATTCATTTTTTTTCTCTTAAAAGGCTCTTACCTATGTTTTTTTTCTTTTTGAAACAGAGTCTCACTGTGTTGCACTCGGTAGAGTGCTATGGCATCACAGATCACAGCAACCTCCAACTCTTGGGCTTAAGTGATTCTCTTGCCTCAGTCTCCCACCACACACTCAGCTATTTTTGTTGTAATTGTCAGTGTTGTTTAGCTGGCCTGGGCTGGGTTTGAACCCGCCAGCCTTGGTGTATATGGCTGATGCCATAACCACTGTGCTACAGGCACTGAGCCTCTTACCTACTTTTTAAATAAAAGCACGAGTAAAACTTCTTTTAAAAACTTTATTTCGGCTCAGCGCTTGTGGCTCAAGTGGCTAAAGGCACCAGCCACATACACCTAAGGTGGTGGGTTCGAATCCAGCCCGGGCCTGCCAAACAACAGTAATGACTACAACCAAAAAATAGCCGGGCATTGTGGTGGGTGCCTGTGGTCTCAGCTACTTGGGAGGTGGAGGCAGGAGACTCGCTTGAGCCCAGGAGTTGGAGGTTGCTGTGAGCAGTGAAGCCATGGCACTCTACCCAGGGGTTCAGCTTGAGGCTCTGTCTCAAAAATAAAAAAAAAAAAAAACTTTATTTCCTCACTTAGCTATTTTTTGACTGCAATATTTGGACTGTGTTAATAAAAATATAAATGCTGTTATTAACATTTCTGTAAACTTTTTACTTTCATTTACATTATTTCCTTGAAATGTATTTTCCAAAGTAGGATCACAAGTTAATGACACAATAATTTTGTGGCTCTTCTGTACATATTCACATATTGTTCTTCAATAAGATTTGTCCAAAAACAGCTTAAATGCTCAACTCTAGGGAGCTAGTTAAACAATGGCATTTTTGTGTAGCTGAATATTATTATTAAATATCATGTTTCTCTGCAGTTTAGCCATTATTGTGTTTTAAAACTCATTTCTATTTACTTTTGCTGGTTTAATAGGTGGTTAGTGATATACTAGTATCAGTTTAATTTCCATTTTTAATGAGCTGCTCAGTTATTTTAAATGGTGATTTGCTATATTTATAATTTAATCTGCAAACTTCCTGTTCACTGTCTTTGATCACTTATGGAATATAATTGGATATTGATCTTACATATGTGAATATATTTGTATCAATTTCTATCTGTGTGTTTTGGATGGGAAGCTCCTATAGTTTATAGTTAGCATATATAATCTTCATTCTGTGTTTTTCCTTTAATAACATGTTATGGTTCTTATGTTTTATTTATTTAGTAATCTATTTTCTCTCCAATGGTCTCTTTAAGTAAAAAAATAGAATGTTAGGCTTGGAGGAAGTTGAGTGCCATGATCTTATTCTTTTTTTTTTATTATTATTAAATGATAACTGTGTACATTAATGCAATCATGGGGTACAGTGTGGTGTTTTCACATACAATTTGAAATATTTTTATTGACCTGGTTAACACAGCCTTCATATCATTTTCTTAGTTATTGTGTTAAGATGTTAGTATTCGATTGTACCCTTGTAAGATAAACCATAGAGGTGATACCTCGAGCCACCCTCCCTCCACCCATCCACCCCCTCCCCTCCCCTACCCCTTTCCCCTCCCCAATTTTTATTCTTTTTATAAATGAGGAGACTGAGGGTCCAAGAATTTGACTTACTCAATGTCACAAAATTGTCATTTTTTAGTGACACATATTTTCTCCTGTAGCTGGGGTGAATAGAATTGTTTTCTGGTTTTATAAAATATCTGGATTTTCCTGTAAAGAATAGGATTTGCTTGAGCTATACCACGTGTACAATGTAATGTTTTAACTACTCAGAGCTTAAGAAGAAACTTTCTGTGTGCACGTGCATGGATGAACATCTGAGACCAGTAGGAAAGAGAACTCTGTCCCTTTTCAAAAGTCTCTGCTACAAAGTAGTCCATTTTCTCTGATGTGATCTACAGTGATGACTATCACAGGGTTGCTCATAATAGTGAAAACTTAGAACTAACTTAAATACCTAATGCTAACTAAGGTACTTCCATAATGTGGAATGCTGCAAAATCATTACAGATCATGTTATAGGAGAATAGTCAATGACACAGTAGAGTAAAAAAAGAAGACTGTAATTAAAGAAGCCCTAAATAAAGGGAATTATATGTCATGTTTGTGTTCATGAATTGGAAAACACAGCACTGAGATATCAGACATCATGTAGGTTACGTGCCTTCCTAATCAAAATCTCAATGGCCTTTTTTCATGTCCTTGAGTGGGAATGGTCAAAATTTACAAGTTGACCTGAAATATATATGGGAATGCAAAAGTTCTAAAACAAACAGGACAATCTTGAAGAGAATGAACGAAATTGATAGATTATATTATCAGATTAAAAGATTTTATAAAAAATTACAGTAATTAACATAGTCTGATATTGGTGCAAGGATAGACAAGTAAACAGATAGAAAAGAGTATAGAGTCCAGAAACAGATGCAGACATGTATTATGGGGGAAAAGATGGTCGTTTAAATAAATGATTTTGGAGCAATCAGATATTCTTATAAAAAATGAGCTTTGATATTTATATATGAAAATTAACTTCAGGTGGACGATAGACCTAAATGGCAAAACAATAAAGCTTCTGAAGACTCTGAAGACATGATGGAGTGTGGTGACTCACACCTGTAGTTCTAGCTGTTTGGGAGGCAGAGGCAGGAGGATTGCTTGCGCCCAGGAGTTTAACAATAGCCTGACCAAAAGCAAGACCCTGTCTCTACAGAAAAATTAGCTAGGCATGGTGGTGCACAATTGAGTCCTAGCTACTCAGGAGGCTGAGGCAGGAGGATGGCTTGAGTCCAGGAATTTGAGGGTACAGAGAGCTATGATGACACTATTACTTTCTTTCTCTCTCTCTCTTTTTTTCTTTTTTTGCAGTTTTTGGCTGGGGCTGGGTTTGAACCCGCCACCTCTGGCATATGACCAGCACCCAACCCCTTTGAGCCACAGGCACCATCCTGACATCACTACTTTCTAACCTGGGTGTTGGAGTGAGATTCTGTCTCAAAAGAAAGAAAGAAAGAAAGAAAAAGCTTTCTTAAAAAGGATACAAAAACTACTAACCATAAAAGGAAAGATTGATAAATTAGACTTCATTAAAATTAAGAACTTTTGTGAAGGGGCAAGTCATAGACTAAGAGAAGGTATTTGCTGTCTGTCTGTACTCTCTCTCTTTCTCTCCTTATCTCCAATGAAGAATTCAAATCCTATAGAACAGTGAGAAAAAGACAACCCAGTTTACAAAAGAGCAAAACACTCAAACAAGCATTTCACAGAAGAGGACGTCTGAATGTTCAACAAGTATCTGAAAAGGTGCTTCAGACATTATTCACCAAGAAAATGCAAGTAAAAACCACAAGGAGATTCCAACTCACACTCTTCAGAAAGACTAAAATTAAAAAGGCTGTTTGCATGATGGGCACACTTACAGCCATGACTCAAGCATTACAGAAGTGATCCATTGTAACAAATGTAACCCAAAGCATTTGTGCCCCTTAATTCTTTTAAATTAAAAAAAAATTAAAAAGTTAATGATATCAAGTGTTAGCAACGGTAAAGAACAATACCACATTGCTGATGGGACTGTAAAATGGTGCAACCACTTTGGAAAATTGGCACATCCACCAAAGCTACACCTACGCCCATCCTGTGGCTTGGCGATTTCATTCCTACTTATGTACCCAAGAGAAGTGAGTGTGACCAGTAAGAGGCATGGCAGAAATATTTGAGGTAGTTTTATTTTTAATAATCAAAAAATACTGGGCTGGAAGTAGTGGCTCATACCTATAATCCTAGTACTCTGGGAGGCCAAGACGGGTGGATCACCTGAGCTTGGGAATGTCAGACCAGCCTGATCAAGAGTGAGACCCCCATCTCTACCAAAAATATAAAAAATTAGTTGGGTGTTATGGTAGCACCTGTAGTGTTGTTTCAGCTGCTCGGGAGGCTGAGGCCAGAGGATCACTTGAGCCCAAGAGTTTGAGGTTGCTGTGAGCTATGACACAATGGCACTCTACCCCAGGTGACAGAGTGAGACTATCACAAAAAGAAAAAAAAATTCCTCAAAAAATTGATAAATTATAGTGTCTTCACATGGTGAAATTTTACACACACACAGAAAAAAACCCCCAAATCCAATCTTCTGGTACATTTAACAATGTAACAACATGGATAAACTTCACAGACATTGCATTGAGTGAAAAAAAGCAGTCATAAAAGTATATACTGGGCTCAGCGCCTGTGGCTCAAGCGGCTAAGGTGCCAGCCACATACACCTAAGGTGGCGGGTTCGAATCCCCAGCCCAGGCCCGCCAAGCAACAATGACGGCTGCAACCAAAATATAGCCGGGCATTGTGGCGGGCGCCTGTAATCCCAGCTACTTGGGAGGCAGAGGCAGGAGACTCACTTGAGCCCAGGAGTTGGAGGTTGCTGTGAGCGTGATGCCATGTCACTCTACCCAGGGGGACAGCTTGAGGCTCTGTCTCAAAAAAAAAAAAAAAAAGTATATACTGTAAGATTTCTTTTTTATGAAATTCAAAATCAGGTAAAGCTAATCAAAGTGATAAAAATCAGCATAGGAATTACTTCTGGATCACAGAAATATTAACTGGGAAGAGGCACATGGGAACTGTTGGGCGTGCCAGAGTATTCTTTGTGTTGATTTAGTGCCAGTTAAGTATATACTTTTATAAAGGTGTGCTAAAGTGTATATTTAAGAGTAGTGCACTTTGCTATATATATAAAACCTCAATAAAAAGGACTGCGGGAAATATTAATTTCCTCATTTTTGCTATGTTTTCTAAATGTTCTCAGCTTTTCATTGGCTATATTTCCTCAAAAGTCTAAAATGAAGAAATGATACATTGAGACAAGAGAAGTAATATTGTTTTTCAAAAGCTAGAGCTGAATCTCAGCTACCTATTTAGATTTATTGGCCTGAGCCCTGGCCCCAGCTAAAAATAGTTCAGAGCCTGACTGCCTGGGAGCTAGGCTATGTTTAGCAGAAAGCAGCACAGAGATGGGGTGGATCCAAGCAACTGTTAGGTCTGGTAGGCACCGCTCTCCCAGCCAGCTGTTTGGGTCATGCCTGTTCTCCATCACTCAGGCTGTCTGCCCACTGCATGGGCAACAGCAGAGTGTAGGCTCTCAGATTATTGGGAAGTGGAAATAAGAGGGAGGGAGAAAAGTCCAGCTGGGAAGCAGATTGGACATAAAGAAACTCAGAATAACTAAACTGACTAATCCCAGGGTAGACCTTTCTTTTCTCTTCACCAGGTTAGACTTTACATTTTTGCTTTTGTAAAATTCGATTCATTTTTAACAACTCTGTTTTAAATATTATGCTTATGTTTGGGGAAACCAGGTGCAGATGTATTTAGGTTGTAAAGAAGAAAAGTTCCCCGGGTGGTTTTGCTGCTGACTCAGCCTAACCTGGGGAATTCACTTAACTTCTTCCTCCTCTCATGTGGCCATCTGAAAGGCAGGAAAGACAAGAATAATTACCCACATCACAGGGATGCTTTGAGGCTTAATTAATGCTCAGAACTCACTTTGAAGTATTCAGATGAAGAGACACTTGACAGGAATGGTGCTCTTCCAAATTCTACTTACCAACTCTGAAAAAGTTACAAAGCAACTTTTTGGAGGTTACTTTTTGGTGCTCTACCTCCAAATGTCCTAGGGTGGCACTTCCAAGAGTCCTTCTTATTTAATGAGAATCAGTATCACTCACTCTATTTCTGTATTTTATTTTTGAAAGGAAGGTATAGTTTAAATATAAGGTCATTCATAATAAGTGGATGAAATTTGGGCAGATGACCCTAAACAACTCATTATGTTGCTTTTGTCAGTAGATAAGGAATTTTAGCCCCACAGTAAGATGCAATCCAATTATAAAGACAGGGCAACATGTGCCAAACTCTGAGATCAAAGGTAAGCTTTAAGCCAACCACTGTGGAGGCCATTAAAAACCTTTTTAAAAATAATTTTATTCTGCTGCATAATTTGGAGATGAATTAGGATTCCATATCTTCCACCCCTGAGAAACAAAAACCCTGAAATGTTGTCAATCAGAAACAATCTTGGAGATGATACTAAGACTTTGTCAAGGGTGTAGCCACCCTTAATACAGTAACCAATAAACCTGACCTTGCTGGATTAAAAAAAATCAAGTCTAGCCAAGCATAGTGCCTTATGCCTACAATCCTAGCACTCTGGGAGGCCAAGGTGGGTGGATTGCTTGAGCTCAGGAGTTCGAGACCAGCCTGAGCAAGAGTGAGACCCTGTCTTTACCAAAAATAGAAAAACTTTCTGGACACTGTAACCTTACTTGTAATCCTAGCTACTCAGGAGGCTGAGGCAAGAGGATTTCTCGAGCCCAAGAGACTGAAGTTGTTGTGAGCAATGATGATGCCATGGCACTCTACACAGGGTAATGGAGTGTGATTCCGTCTCAAAAAAAAAAAAATTCAAATCTGTGAGCAAACAAGAATGTGGTAGGCTGAATAATAAAAATGATGATAATAATGGTGGGAGAATAATAATAACAAATATGTGTCAAAAGCTTACCAGGTGCTAGACACTATTCTAAGACACATGTCTTAACTCCTCTGATCCCCACCAAAAGGATAGAAGATAGAACCTATTATTACCCCTGTTTTACAGACAAAGAAACTGAGGTTCAAAAAAGTGAAATATATAAATTGCTTAAGGTTTTATAGCTTACTAGCTAGCAGTGGTTTGTTTGCAAAACACTGATGTACATTACAATTCTCCAAACACTAGTTAAAAATCATATTTCCAGCCCAAGACCCCGAACTCTGATTTATAAGAGTGGGATGGGGCCTCGCCAAAGACATTTTTAGCCGTTAGTAGGGAGACCAAGGT
Organism: Galago senegalensis; assembly: GCA_963575145.1. Taxonomy (NCBI): domain Eukaryota; kingdom Metazoa; phylum Chordata; class Mammalia; order Primates; family Galagidae; genus Galago; species Galago senegalensis. Next base: position 8,363 of record CAUYTI010061954.1, read on the forward strand.
AGGAGGATTGCTTGAGCCCAGGAGTCTGAGGATGTAGTGAGCTATGCTAGCACCATTGTGCTTTACCTGGGGTGACAGAGACTCTGTCTCCAAAAGAAAAAAACAATGCATTTTTAATAATCCCCAAGATGAATCAACTCTACATGGCCCTTTAGGCACTCTTAGGGAAGCAGTGGCCTAGACCTAGAAAAAGGAGGGGCTGAAAGTTGGAATTTGCCAGTGTAGGCCTTCTTTGTCCAGCTGAATAATAGGTCAGTTGCCCAGCAGGGACTCCATGTCCTTGTCATGAAAAAGGTCTGTATCAGGCGTCCAACGCCTAATGAAAATAGCCTTTCAAAACATCTAACTTGATTTTTTCAACTTCCATATTTAACATTTAACCTTCTGACTTCAATTTGGTTTATAAATAGATTTTCCTACCAAGAAGAGTATGTACTGACCAATAGGCATGAACTTCAGCCTGATAGTTGTAACTCTCACAGGTAATGAATAAATGGCATTGGACTTTATTAATTAGTCTATTTTGACTCTGATTAATTTAAATCTGCTCCCCAGAGCCAGCTCTCTCCCAAAGGAACTGAGAACAATGAGTTTATGAACCTGCAAACCACATTTAGAGACCTCGTTTATTCTTTCCTTAGTATACACATGTCACTGAGCTGGAACACACATTTTGAGAACCAGAATTCTGACACCTCTATCCCTTCAAAAGGGTAAGTTTAGTAAAACAATTTCCAACATAGCAAGATCTCACCTCTGCAAAACACCAAAAAATGAGCCAGGCACAATGGTGCATGCCTGTAACTCAGTTACTCAGGAGGCTGAGGTGGGAGGATTCCTTGAGCCCAGGAGTTGGCAGTGAGCTATGATTGACCCACTGCATTCCAGCCTGGGTGACAGAGTGAGACCTTGTCTCAGAAAAACAAAAACAAAAACAGGGTGACACCTGTGGTTCAGTGAGTAGGGTGCCGGCCCCATATACCAAGGGATGTGGGTTCGAGCCCAGCCCTGGCCAAACTGCATCAACAAAAAAAATAGCCAGGCATTGTGGCGGGCACCTGTAGTCCCAGCTACTGGAGAGGCTGAGGCAAGAGAATCGCCTAAGCCCAGGAGTTGGAGGTTGCTGTGAGCTGTGACGCCACAGCACACTACCGAGGGTGACAAAGTAAGACTCTGTCTCTAAAAAATAAAACAAAAACCAAAACAAAACCCAACAGCTTCTAAAAAAGTCACTCACCTGAGTCCTACCCTTCTACCCTTGGCTTTCAAACACCCCTGACATCTGAGATGTTGAGGGTCATGGTGATACATTTTTAACATTCTGGTCCTTTAGCTCTTTTCAAAGGCCACTTGTCTGATTTGGTATGAAGTATAAGCCAGCAAATCTGTGGAACACATGTAAATGCACTTGTCCAGAGTCAATGTTGTGGAGATTGAACCTGCACATATTACACGCCCACTTTTCCTTACTATATATTTTTATTGGTTAGGAAAATTCCAAAGGAAAATAAAATAGAGGGAAAAAAAGATGACTCAAGGTAAAGTAATAACAACTTGCAGTCTCTCTAGTGAGCAAATTATCAAAGGTATCTGCCATGCACACATTCCACATCCCATGCTCTTGATGAAGGCTGATCTCACTGCTGCTGTCTGTCTTCCTAGCCAGCCAACTGCACTCTGCATTTACCTCCTCTCCCTGCCCGGCCCCCCTCCAGCCTGCTCCTCCTCTGGGGCCTTTGCCTGGGGCCTTGCTCTACCTGAAATGTTCTTTACTCCCAGCTTCCTGGGATCGGCTCATTCTTGTCATTCATGTCTCAGTAAGACATCACCCTCAGAGAAGCCTTTGCTGGTGACTCATCATTCCTCTACAGAAATCACTCTTGATTACATCATTCAACTTTATTCTCTGCATAGCATTTACCCATTGCTCATATTTTTCTTATACCAATTTTTTAGTAGACTGTCTCCCTCAACCAGGACATAAACCCCAGGAGGCCACGAATCTTTCATTACATCCTATTTTCATTGCTATGTCTACACTGCCAAAAACTACACCTAACATGGGGGAAATGCTCTATACATGTTTGGTGAAAAGAAAGGAAGAAAACAAAGAAGGAAAAGGAAGACAGTGGGGAAAGACGTTTCCGATCTGAGGCTACTGGTTAGAGACATCCAGCTGGTTCTTTCTTTGCTTAACAGTAAACTATTTTTCAGCTACCTCCACTGGAAATAAATCAGAGCGTCTAAAGATGTATTAACTTTATTGTATAAGATTATTTAACAGTGGATTAAAAAACAGGTGAGTCTTCACACTGAAAGTCTTGATTATATATTTGTTCATGATTAGGGCAGTCTCACTGGTTATTACAATTAGGAAAAGAGGAAAAACTGCTTAGTGCTTGATCTCAAGCAGCTAAATTTCAAAGTATAATAAAAACAGTTGCACTACAGATTTTCTGCCAAAAGAACTCAAAGATTCCTCGTTGGGAATAAATGCAGTAATAGTGAAGAATCTTCTTAAAAACCTGGAAATAGGAAACAAAGTTGCTTCTAAGAATTAACCCAGCAACACACACCCCCTTTGATGCACAATTTCAGCTAAATTGAATGAGGGAGTAATTGAGAGATAACCAGGGTGTAACTGAAGACTCTGAGAACAGTCCTAACTTTAGCCAAGGTGACCTGGGGTAATCTAGGACAGTAAGCAGGATGTGCCTGTTTCAACAACTGGAAAGCAGATCAATTGTATGTATGGAGAGGGCCTGGATGAACAGAGGACAGAGGAGGCAGGCGGGGGAGCTGTCAGCCTATAGCCTGGAAAATCTCTGCCTAAGAAGCTAGAAGTTCGTAGCACCCTCTCAAGTACTTCTCGGGAGAGAAGGGGCCTTAGGTTGAGCTTTCAGGTCTCTGTGGCATGTGTATCCTTTGGTAAATTATCTGCCTACTTCTTTTTACTCATATTTCATGCTCTGCACACATCATGGTTCCCCACGTACTCTAGCCTATCTACAGGAAGTGAATGCTCTGATCTGCTGATGTGAGGCCCCATCTGTTAGCCAATTGCACTTACTATTTTTTTTTTTTTTTGAAACAGAGCCTCAGGCTGTCACCCTAGGTAGAGTGCCATGGCATCACAGCTCACAGCAACCTCCAGCTCCTGGGCTTAAGTGATTCTCCTGCCTCCACCTCCCAAGTAGCTGGGACTACAGGCACCCGCCACAGCACCCGGCTATTTTTTGGTTGTAGCCGTCGTTTGGCGGACCTGGGCTGGATTTGAACCCGCCAGCTCAGGTGTATGTGGCTGGCGCCTTAGCCGCTTGAGCCAATTGCACTCACTATTAAAACATAATTCTGACTATACAACAGTCTCTATAAGTCTGGGTTAGTATGAATCTACCTCCTGAGATGCAGTTCCAGGATGACTTGTGACTTGTGTTGGGCCCATCCTACATAACAGAGTAGATATAACATAACTTACGCAGCCTGTAAGAGGTTGGCTCTGAGAAGACACCTCTCCATTAAGGACTAACCTAAGTTCAATTCCTTTTCACAAGTTTACCAACCATATAACTCACAAGACATTGAGTGAGGGAAAGACAAGAGGCCAGGAATGTGACTCTAGTTGGATTCATATTACAGAACCCAAAATAACCCAAAAGATAAGATATAAGTACTCTAGTCCCTGGGCCAGAAAGTTTCTTCTGTAAAGGGTCAGATAAAAAATATATTGGACTTTGCAGGCCACTTTCAGTCTTGATTCCATACTTGTTTTCTCTCCCCTTTCTTCCCCCCCTCCCTTCCTTCCTTTCTTCCTTCCTCTCTATCTTTCTTCTTCCTCTTCTTCTTCTCCCCTCTCCTCATCCTCCTTGTCCTCCTCTTCTTTTTCCTCATCTTCCACTTTAAAAAATCATTTTTTGATCCTGGAATAAAAACAGCCTCCTAGCCGGATTTGATTGTACCTGGGTCCTGGTTCTCTAATACCTGCTCTAGTCACTCATTCATGGGGAGACCTCAGACAAGCTACTTTAAATCATTCATCCATAAACAAACAAACAATAAATTTATAATCTGCCTTTTTCATCTCCAGGCACATGACTACTAACTTTGTCAATCAGTGAGGCAGGACAACCAAGTAAGGAGGAGAAAAGTGGGTGGGATGCTCTGTAGAAGCTGCTGGCCAGAAATGTCTTGTGGGGCAGGTGCAGGGAGGGGTGAGCCCAGGAGACATGTGGGCTCAAGAGGGGCCAGACAGGAGCTGCCATCTCCTAAAACACTTGGTGGGAGAACAAGAGTTATCTTAACCAAAGATGAGACTTCCTAAAGAAAGTTGGGAGAAAATATGCTTGGCCAGGAATCCAAGGGATCTCTGAGACTTTTCCTAAGGGCTTCCAAACTACACACTGACCCTTCTGTGGGCTTGTCATCACCAGGGTCTATCAGCTCTCTGCCACTCATCCAGGTAAAGGGAGCTTCCCTAGCAGTCTGGAGAACAGTGGAAACTGGTGCCCACTCATTGGAGTGCATTTGGGGCTGTGTTGGCCACTTCTAAATAAGTAGAAACATTCTCCAGCTTGAACTGTAAAACACAGAAGAGGCTTCCCACTAGGACCCAGGCACAACTGAATAAGTCAATTCCTTGAGGAAGGAGTAAAACTTAGGGGAAAAAAATCAATTTAATCAACTCTGCTGTTTATTTTTTTAGGTAAATATGCCAGTTTAGTTATGTCATTTCTGTAATAGTTTTTCCATTACATATTTTATTCTCTGTAATTGAAATCATTTTAAATGTGTATTTACTTCAACTCAAAATACACAGATGAACAGATTCATATAATTGACCAGAAGGTAAGTCAAGGTCAGAGGGCAGCTGGGGAGTGAGTGACAAAACTGTAAGTGGAGCCCTGGGCTCCAGCCTCTGACATCCTGTGTCCTCTCTCTGCTGTGTGGAAGCTCAGCGCTGCAATGAGAGGGATGGGGGCAGGCTGTGGGTAGGGAGTGCTTGAGGCTTGAAAAAGCTCTTATCCCCCCTCATCTCCAGCCAAAATTCACTCATCTACAGTTCATCTTGTTTTGCTTTGGTATTCATGAAACCTCTTTAAACAAACAAAACAAAACACCAAGAATCTTACACCTGAACCTGGAGAATGGCTCTTATTTCAAAGTGTCCAAGAGAAGAGCTGTAGAGAGAACAGTGAGAATCTTGACTCAGCAACCCCCCATGAGCTTGGATGGTTTAAAACAAAGGGCTGTGGCTGGGATCAGCCTTGTCCACTGATGAGAAGTCACCCAGTAAATCACAAGAACCATTTTAAGACTTCTGTTTTCCAAAACACAAGACTCAGTGTGTTCATTTCAAAAGGATCATAGGCAAGTAAATTCTTTTAGAATTTGAATCTGTGGCAAGTAAAGTAACTTGGATATGATGACAAAGCCATTCTCCAGCAAATGAGGGAGGATTGAATGGGTACCATGCTTTCCAAACATACCCATAGCAATACTTCCTCTGACCCCTCCCATGAATAAATGCAGGATTTTAAGTAGTTTAATAGCATAAGGAAAACATTAAGAGGAGCCCTGAAGAGACTTAAGGGTTATTCAGGTATCAACGTTATAGAAGTACAGTAGCTGCATGCAATATAGCTATTACATGTCTTGTCTGACATAATATGAAACTTATAGCTATCAGCCAGAATCATATACATTTCAGAGTTCGGATACCTTGAGAAACTGTCTAAATGATGAAATCAACTCCCTGCTCTGGGCTCAAAATCCTTGAGCTGGACTGGACCAGGGGCTCTGTTCCTGCTTCTAGCACAGCACATAGCGCAGAAATCTCTAGACTGAGTTCCTTGACCGAAGAGACTGTATTCCTTATCTTTCCATTTCTGAACTCTAGTATGGTGATTGGCACTTAATAGGTGTCAAATAATCTCTGATATACCAATCAGAAGAAGCAAGAGTGTAAATCCTAGGGCAATAAGAAAAACAGTTTAGAGGAAAAATTCTCCGATTTTTCAGGGCATGGCAGGGCCAAATTCCCCTCTCCAAACACAAGAAAACTTGATCTCAGTGTATCTTTTTTTAGGTGAACACCTGAAGTCACAGGTAAGAATGTGCCAGACTACCCAGAGCTATTACTTCCATCATTATTTTTAATAACATGACTTGCTTATTTTGTCTCATGGGAGTATTGGAATGAGTTCGCTTGCCATTAAGTTCCTTGCTTTAATTACAGCAGAAATAAAAATTAGATAGACAAATGACTTTCTTTCAAGCATTTCAGAAATGTTTTACTTTTGAAGTCTCAAGTATTCAGGGTAGATAAAAAACAGCACCTTGTTCGAAGCTAAAAATAAAGATTATCTCATCATGGAAAAAGATTATTTTATGTTATTACAAAATGTTATTTTATGTACCTTGTGATTATAAAGGTTCATTAGATTTAGTAGCTCTTGGGAAACAATCATATCTTTTCTGCATCTAAATTACTTGGTTCTTTTCCTGAAAAGACAAAAAATACTGTGAACCCTCAATTTCAATAGCACAGAGAATTGTGCATTGTATATTTATAAGCCAGTCATGGGACAAAAGGAAGCAATAAAGAATTAAACATTACATTCTCTCAAGAAATGTTTTCTTTCAGCAGTACATAAATATCTTTGTGCTTTTCCATTTTCTTTTTGAAACCAAGTAACCCTATGACATTTCAGAGCGAAATAACCACACACACAGTTTCTACATAGAAGCTAGGATGACGTTTTTAAGAGCAAGTGTAATTAACCACACAGGCAGCATAATATTCTTTGTCCCACAACCTTTGCTATTTCGTTTCATGTTCTGAAAATGTTTGCTTCTAAATTTAGTCTGAAAAAAATGAGGAAATGTTATGATTTCTTTGCTTCTGTATATTACAGTGCTATATACTTAGAACAATTTTCAGTGTGGATGTTAAAAATCTGTATTGTTTGTCTGCTTTGGCATGTGAAAATTTGATAAAAGCCTACTAATTTGGATTTAACAGAGACAGACCCCCCACCAAAGGTCCTGAAAAACTCTAAGTAGCTATAAAGTATAGTAGTGGGGTAGGCAGGCGTGGGTGGGGTGTTTTAAAGAGAATAGCACACCTGCAGTGATAGGGGATAAAAGCCAGTGACTGTTGATGCCCCTGAAAATCTGTCCAGCCCACTTTACTGTCTTTTCTAGTCCTTTGCCTTCAGAGACCATGATGTGGTCAGTCTAGACCAGGAGCTCAAAAAGTTTTTTTTTTAAGTTGTGCAATCCCTTCTTCTAAAACAAAAACAAAAGCTACACTGTGCAGCTAGTGAAAGGAACCTTCTGGTTGACATGTGGTATGGGTGTGGGACCAGAGACATCTCAGTGGAACCAAGGAGGATCTGGAGTAGAATTTTGGAATCTCTGCTCCAGGGTGCCTGCCACCACAAGTTGGGTTATCTTTCCTGCTCTAGTGTGACTGCCACTGCTTAGGCCAGAGCATATGGCAGCGCAGGCTGTGTCCTGTGCTAGACGTTCAGACAAGGGGGCAGAGGTCCAGCCCTGGTTCCTCTTGCAAAGCTCAGCTCCCTGGCCTAGGGTTGATTCTGCAGGAAGGAAAGGACATCTTTTGTGTGACATCTGCTTAAAGGGGATATGGTTTTCTTAAATAGCAAAAAGTCTTGGGAACTAGTAAGACCCTGACATGAGTCCTCAATCCTGGCCTCAGGTCCCCAGGGCTTGCAGTGCTCCCAGCAATGTGAGGATCCCTAGGGTCAGCATTGAGGAGCAGTGTCCCACCCAGGACTTAACTCAGGGAGGTGGATTACAGACATGAGCCACCATGCCTGGCCTTGACACCACCTTGAGTGCCTCCACCACCTGCTCTGGGAAGTGTTAGTGCACAGGCCCCTTCTCTGCTTTGGTCTACAGAAAGAACTCAGATGTAGCTGGGGCTTGGGTCTGGGGCTCCTCTACCTTCCTCCCTCCACTCCATTCCTTCCCTCTAAGGAAGAGACCCATAAACTTCTCCATCTCTAAGGGTTTAGGGGCTCATATCATTTCCTCTCTTGCTTGAATTTGCATTTTAAGTGTGCTCAGAGAAGTATGACCACCCAAAGGAGTTCCTGGAATTTTTATGTTCCATTGTGGAGGAAAAAGCAAAGATTAGGCCCTTGTCCCATGCTCCTCAAGGCATCTGTTAGGTTTGTCTCCTAAACCTGGGGCTCCTCAGGAAACGAGACTTCCCTCCACTGCAGAGCAGGACCACAAGCGCAAATGCAGACCCACCGGCCATATGGCCACACGTTCAAAAGTTAGAAATGAAGGCAGAAGATGTTAAACAAAATGTGCTTCATCCTTCAGTCTCGACAAATTGATAACATCATCCCAAAACAGTTATCAAGCCACGGTGTTTATACACTATCATGAAGGGGAACAAAATATCAAAGATGACCACAATTAGTTATTATTGCATGTGTTTGGGGGAGCCAGTGACATTCTGTAATAGTAGTAAAATACATAAATAACTCATAAGTTATTTACTTATTCTACAACATTATTTCATTTCCTTTATTTCAGCAAAATTGCTATGTTGTTAAAATACTTTCCTGTACTTTGTAATCAATTGATCGTAACAATGTAACAAGCTGAAAATAAAAGGAATGTCACAGTGTTTCAAATTTGAATATATTTTCATCAACATTATAAGTTGAAGCAATTGTGAATATTGAAATCACAATTACTTTGTATATTTGTTTAAAAGATACTGTTCTCAAATGTTTATATTACCTATTAAAATTAAAAGGCAAAATAACAAATAATGTGATTACCCATTTTTTAATAAAGATCATTTAAGTAAAACTCAACTTTTAAATTTAATTTTTGAATATTTGATTAAATTGTATTAAATCTGTTTATTAGAATTAAATTATTGTAATCCTAGTGTTTAACAGCCTTCTAGTTGTTATTACAAATAATCAATATCATGTGTTAAACATGCTACATCTCCATTTACATTATTTAAATTTTAGAACTAATAATGTAGCAGGAAACCGAGGCAGACAGAAGACTCCAGGCACCAGTTGATTAGAGGAAGCGGGTTTATTCCGGCCAGGGGGTAACTCAGAACACCAGTGTGTCTCCAAAACTGAGCACACCCCCTCCACCGACTCAATCTCTTGCCTCTCTTTTATCCACTTTTCAGGGCGGGAGTGTACATGAGGGTCATAAAACAGAGAGAGACATGACATCATCCTCAAGGGCCCAGGCTCAAGGGGGAAGGTCAGATTCGCCCACATCCTTGAGACCGGTCGGACCACCTGCCCTCAAAGGCGACCGGAGACCAGGGAAGTTACTAGGTTACAATCTAGGTCCCGTGTATGTCAAGGAAGAAACATACAGACAACAGAAACGCCTGTGGCTTGGCTGAGGCCAACACAGGGCGGCCAGGACAGATTCTTTTAGTCCTGCTTTTACTTTCTTGGCTCAATAAGAATTATTTCCTATTGCAAAATATTCTCAGTCACCATGTACAAATGTTGTGAATACCATCTAATTCCTAAGTACCTCCAGGACTGTAGGATGGAAAACAAGATGAAGCCAGAAGATGGATCCCTAGCACTCTTGGCCAATGATACGTCGTTATGCAAGACTCTGTTGCATACATATTCTCTGACAGGAGGGATTTTACAACTCAGTTAATCTGTCTTTTCTTACCGAAGAGCCTCTCCTACTTAAATCTTTCCAAAGCAGTTTATATTTCTAATATCAGTAGCAACACAGTCCAAAAGCCTCCTTTTGTTTTGAGGACACAGAGCAGGAGAGGTACAGATGTGTTTCTGTGAATCCTGAATGGTGTTATCTCAAGAAGAAATGCTAGGGTCATGGGCTGCACTGGACCAGCATGAAATGTTGATCCTGAGGGCCAGAAGTACCCATCCATCTTTTAAACAAGTGTGTGTGTGTGTGTGTGTGTGTGTGCACGCACAAGTGTATACTTAACGTGGAGTGCAGGTCAGAGCTCTCTGTTATCTGGGTGTCAGGGTGATATTACATGGAAATTTAGGAGAATCATTCTTTAAAAACAACTCTGGTGTCAAGGCCAGGCATGGTGGCTCATGTCTATAATCCTAGCACTCTAGGAGGCCGAGGTGGGTGGATTGCTTGAGCTCAGGAGTTTCAGACCAGCCCGAGCAAGAGTAAGACCCTGTCTCTTAAAAAAAAATAGGGCTCAGTGCGGCCCTATTTATCATATAATTGGCATCTTTATCATATAATTGGCATCATATAACATGTGATCTTTTGTGACTGGCTTCTTTCACTTATAACGTTTCCAAGATTCTCCGTGTTGTAGCACATATCAGTGCTTAATTCCTTTTTATTACTGAATAATATTCCATCGTATGGATAAACAATGTTCACCCATCTATCACTGGGTGGCCATTTGAACTGTTTCCACTTTTTGGCTATTACAAATAACGCTGCCATGAATATTTCTGTACATGGTTTTATGTGAACATATGTTTTCATTTCTCTTGGTACATACCTGGAGGGCTATTACCCAGTCACATGGTAACGCTACATTCAAATTTCTGAGGAACTGCCAGACTATTTTCCAAAATGGCTGCACCATTTTATGTTCCCATCAGCAGCATACAAGTGTCGCGGTTTCACCACATCCTCACCAATGCTGGTTATTGTCTGTCTTTTTTGATTATTGCCATCCTAGTGGAAGTGGTATCTCACTGTGGTTTTGATTTGCATTTCTCTAATGGCAAATGTTGATAGTTCTTGTTTTTAACTGGCCATTCCTGAGGAGAAAGAAAAAAAAATGTTTGTGGACACCCAGTTCAATATACTGTGTTCATGGGGTTCAGAATCTAAACTTCAGATATGGACCGATTCATAGAACACAGGCATTGAAAGAGACATCAGGCCAGGGCAGGAGTCTATTTTATAACGTAGCTCGTCTGCACTGCTGGGTGTCCACTGCTGCTAGTCAGAAAGTTCTGGTCTTTAGTGAGATCCTTTTTAAAAAACATGTCAAACCCTTTTCTGAAACTTTTCCCTGGAACTTTTAGTTATCGGGTTAAGCTTTGCTCTCTGAGGAAAGGCAAAACTCCTCCTCAGCTCCCCCACTCCTCCCCTTTGCTTGGCTGGCCCCACCAACACATTTTTTAAAGACCAGCTTTGGCAGCCCACTAAGTTGTTGCCTTTTTCCTTCTGCTTTTGAGTTAATGAGGCCAGCCGGAGGTTGATGTGCAGATCTGACCATGCTTAAACAGGCTGTGACAACTCAGCAGGATTCTCCTGGAAAGTCGATGGGTCAGAAGACCAAAGTCTGGGCGGAGGAGGCATATGTGACTCGAAGAAACATATTCTGGAATCCCCTTGCTTTGTTTTCAGTCACTGTATATATTTTGAAATTTTAAATCATTTTAAAAGAGGCGTGTAGAGGCCAGGTCTGGTGGTTTACACCCAGCACTCTGGGAGGCTGCGATGGGTGGATTGCTTGAACTCAGGAGTTTGAGACCAGCCTGAACAAGAGGGAGACCGCATCTCTAAAAATAGCCGGGAGTTGTGGCAGGCACCTGTAGTCCCAGCTACTCAGGAGGCTGAGGCAAGAGGATTGCTTAAGCCCAAGAGTCTGAGGTGGCACTCTATCGAAGGGGATGTGGGACTTTGTCTCAAAAAATAAATAAATAAAATATATACAAGAGGGTGTATGATTTTTATGTTCACTGAAAGGAAATACATGTTAAAAAGTACTGAGATTGCAATCTACAAAACAGGCTCTCTGCCCTCCTGCTTGCTATATAAAAAGAGATACATTTAGTTTATTTCACTCAACCTGGCACACTTGGAGAAGGCCCTGGCCATCACTGTGTGCACTGTGACTGTGTAAGTGTGTGTACGTATCTGTACGTTTGTGTCAGTCTTCCACATACCTGGCCTTCCCTCTCTGAGTCACTGTGTCCCCAGTTATCCTTCTTTAGACTTGTGAAGAGAGAAGATTCTTTCTCCTGCTTCTACTCAGATGCTGGAACCCAATCCTGGTCTCTCTTCTCTCAAACCTTCCTCCTTCCAGGGGATCTAGAAGAATCCCTCTTTTATTGTGGGCAAAATGCCTTTCACCCTAAGGTAATTACTCTCATTTTATATTCCAACTTTCTACTCCCGTCATCCAAACTGATGATTTTCCCTTGAAGATACTGTGCCCCATTCCCTCCTGTCCCTGGAATGCACAGAGCTGATGCTCCTCTCAGAGCCTTTGTGCTGGGTTCTTCCCTGTGGTTGGAACCCTCTTGCAGCTGTTCTCCCCTGGGCTCACTCCTTTTCACATTCAGATCTCAGCTCAGATAACACTTTCTTTGAGAGGCCTTCCCTGATGGCCCTCCACAAAGCTCAGTGACTGTCTCTGTCTATTTCACTCATCGTAGTATTTCCAGCATCCAGAACAGCGCTGGCACACAGCAGGCACTTGATGAATCCTTGCAGAATTATTATAATAAAGCAGCTTCTATACAAAAGACTAGGTTGCATAATTTCTGCTATTTTGCGTTGGGCAAGAAAGGACCTGAGGAATGAACAAAGAAAGGAGGAACAAACGAGCAAAGAGGGGAAAGAGCTCCTTACAGGGCAAAGGATTAAAAACGGATAGTGGCAGACATGGGACAGAGTTTTGGGCCTATTTGCCACTTTCCCTGATGTGGAAAATGCTTCCTGCTGTGATTAAAGCAAAAACCAGGCTTAACTTTAAAAAAAGGACATTTTTTTAAAAAAACAGAGAGGGCAGAAATCCCCTCCCCCAAGCCCTCTAGCCTACCCTTTTCAGTTTCTAGTTTTATCAAGAAAATCAAATAAATGATTAGACAGGTGTTAATTTCCACCACACTTTAGAAAATTTCTTCATTTAAAATATTAGCACATTTGCATACATGGGACCCAAATTCAGGGGACAAAATTTTGTCTGAAAGGCAAAAGGCACGCCCTGTGAAGTGCACATTATTTGCTAAGACTTCTAGGCTACTTTCTAAGATGTTTTGCTCACAGATGAGAGAATTTCCTGTCATGGCAGAAACCACCAATATATAAAGCACGTTCCCGACTCAGCCCAGTTGTGCAAGCATTCTTGATTCTTTTGTCAAACTGGATCTGCTCCTTCCCTTGCCAACTGAAATCAAATGGACGTGTTAGGTCATCGCACTACTACGAAATAGTTTCCGTATTTGTTTTTCTTTCTACTTTCTTGCCTCCTGTTTATTACATGTAACAAGTCAGATGGTAATTATGAAAGTGAGGCACTAAGGCAGCTCGCTAGCGCGCTGAGGCTGAGCAACGCTGCCGGTATTGTTCAGGCCTCTTGGTGACATCCAAAGGGTATTATTCGCATGCCTGTTTGGAATGTGCAATCATCTGAGGCTAAAATGACATCACCGCAGTGAATTACACTGGAACCTAGCAAATCTGCAAGGCCAGGTTTGCCAAGGAAAATTAAATGATTAGCTTTTTAAACTCCTCCCATCCCCGAGGAGATTAGTATTATTTTTCTAGTGATTTTCGTCTTATGCTGAAGACAAATGGAGTCCAGTTCTTATTTCTGGTGGGTGTAAATCCTCTGCCTGGCACCCTTTTCCCTGAGGTCTCCTCTGCTCTTTGTTCATCTGGTGAACTGCTTCTTCATTGAAGAGCATATCCAATGGCTTCTCCTAAGTGAGTTTTCCTTTACTTTGTCCTCTTCCAATTCAGATAATCACTCTGTCCTGTCTTCTACCACTCTATCTTGCTATCATGGCCCTTGTCACATTGTACAGTAATTATTTCTATGTAGAGGTTCCTTTAGGGCAGAAACGCTGTCTCTGCTTCCTTGTTTCTCTAGCATATGGCAAAGACTTGGCAATTATAATAGTAAGCCCTCAACGTCCACTGGTTCCCTTTCTCTTTCCTGGCTCAGTTACTTACCCTCACTGCCGTGCATGTTTTCAATATGAAACATACACAAGGTTGTATGCATTTTTAGATTACATGCTTTGAAAATACATGATTGAGTCCATATATGTTTAGAGTTGTTATGTCTCTCTGATGAATTAAAACTTTCATCAGAATATAGTGACTCACTTTATGTATAATAAGGCCGTTTGTCTTAAACTCATTTGTTGTCTGAGACTAATAATAGCCACATCAGCTTTGCGGGGAGGGCATTTGCCAGTTCTTTTCTTTTGAAACTTCCACTTTCTGTCATTCTGGATCCTTACAGGTTAGCAACTCTATTATGAAAAGTATATATCTGGATTTGTAATATTTTGAAAAATAACACTTTCTGTATTTTTATTAATCATTTATTCCATTGATATTTTTATCATGGCAGCTGATATCTGGGTTTATCCTATTTGGATCGCTTTTCCTATGCTTCTTTCTCTCCTACTGGTTCTTTTTTTTTTTTTTTCTATCTTTTTTCTTTCTTCTTCTTCTTCTTTTTTTGTTTTTGTTTTTAGAGATAAGATTTTTTTTCTCTCCCTGTTACCCAGGCTGGAGAATAGTGGCATAATCATAGCTCACTGTAATCTCCAACTACTGAGCTCAGGTGACACTCCTGCTTCAGCCTCCTGGCTAACTAGGACTGAAGGCACACACCACTATGTCCCGCTAATTTTTAAATTTTTTTATGAACTCTACTTGGGTTTGTTGCCCAGGCTGGTCTCAAACTCTTGGCCTCAAGGGATCCCCCATTGTAGCTTCTCAAAGTGCTGAGAATTACAGGCATGAGCCACCAGGCCTGGCCTCTTCTACTTTTCCTAATGTTGTAACAAACTCATGCTTTGTGTTTCTTTCATATGCTACTCCTGTGGAAGGGTTGGTCTAGCAGGTTTTTGGTTTCTTAAAGTTTCTTCTCTTAACTAGGAAAATGAGATCTATGGGATATTTATGACTATACATGGCATCATCAAATGAGAAGAGCAGCTAAGAGACTTGGGGAAAACCTTTACTTTCTACCAGTTCTCATTGGGCACTGAGGACATTTAACAGCCACCTAGCCAGTTCTCAAAGTGATGAGTCAACATGGTGTGTGAGGCTGGTACTGAGTAATGGAATCTGTAATTCGTCTGCTCCCTGTGTGAGATGGCACCCGGGGGTGGGGAGTGAGGGATGCACCTTGTGAGCTCTGTATGTCTGTGCTACAGTGAGCTGCGTGACTTCATGAGGAAACAGTTCTCCCAGGGTTGGTCTCTGTTCCATCTACTGCAAAACCCTCATCATTAAGTGAGCCATGATGGTATCTGGCCCCCTCCTGGCCAGAAATCAATCACAAAAGGAAGCCATTAAATTGCGGGCAAGACTCAGTTTTAGGGCCGTGACTGTAGCTCAGTGAATAGGGCACCAGCAGAGTAGGGTGGAAATCCCTTCAAACTTTTTAGATGCCCTGTGGGGGTCAGGAATGTGACTTATGCCCTCATGTGCACCATCCTGAGCTGGCAGATATCAGAGGGGTTGGTAAACTTTTCACTTCAGTGGACTTGACCTCCTTGATAAGACTGGGATGATCTTACACCCTTAAGTTCCGTTCTCCTCTCCAAACCCAGGGAGATGGCTGTCAGGTACAGACTGCTACTAATTCTCATTCTCAGGAATCTTCCTACTGCCAGGGATGGGGGAACACTCTCTGCTCTAGGGTGCTGAGTTCAAATTGGGAATATATTTTCCTAGAGAAATATGATTGTAAGTGGTATGTATCATTGTATTCACTGCTACTAACAATGGGTAAAATAAGGGCTATAGGACCTCGCCTGAGATCCTGACCTCTTTAGGTAATGTGTTTCCCTGTAGAAAATGTGTTATCAGTTCCAAATGATTGATTTATAAATAAAATATTGAAACATGGGCCATTAGGAAAATGGGGCTGTTATCCTTCACATCTGTAGCACAAGAAGAAAAAAAAGATTCTGCAGATCAACCAAAATGTCAAACAGTTGGGCACTGGGCATTTTTCTGCACTGGAGGTTAACCAGATGAGCATTTTGTTGCAAAGAGCAACACTGGCCTCTTAGTGACCACCAATGATAGGGACATTGAATTCAGTTTGGTGCTATAGCCACTCCTGTGCTCTTACTGTGTCTGAATGTCTCATTATTCCTTGGAGAGTCCTCCTTAAGAAGAGATGCTACCTTCCTGCATAGGGTGTTCTGGAAGCTTCTAAGTATTGTCTACAAGGGGCATGTCTGTCTATATTCTATCCCCCTAAATTGGCCTGGCTATAAGCAGCTCTCTAAACTCTCTTTGCCAAATCCTCCTCTCACCTCTTGTCATTCTCAGCTCTAGCGTCTGACTACCCTGGACTGGGATCCCTCATCAATCAGGCAGATGCAAAGAGGCTGCTTCTGCTCAATACACCTCTAGGGCCTAGGCCTTGTGAGATTACAGAAAAGAAAAAGACAGAGGCTGCGTAGTGGCTTACATCTGTAATCTTAGCACTCTGGGAGGCCAAAGCAGGAGGCACCCTTGAGCTCAGGAGTTTGAGTCAAGCCTCAGCAAGAGCAAGACCCCATATCTACTAAAAATAGAAAAATTAACTGGGTCCCAGCTACTCGGGAGGCTAAGGCAAGAGGATCTCTTGAACCTGGGAGTCTGAGGTTGCTGTGAGCTAGACTGATGTCACTGTACTCTATCTACCTGGGTGACAAAACAGAAAAAGAAGAAGAAAGAAAGAAAGAGGGAGGGAGGGAGAGAGAAAATGGAAGGGAAGGGAAGGGAAGAAAAGAAAAGAAAAATATAGAATATTTTGTAACAGCTGTGATTTTCTTTGCCATTGAAGAATGTCTGCTGGGTGGGGGTTCAAGACAGACAAACAAAATGCAACTTTACCACAATTGCGCAGCAGCATATTAATTAACAAAAACAAAATGACAAGGTAAAACTTGATAGATCCATGCCAGAAGTTTAGAGCAAGAAATGTTTATTGGTGATCTAGATTATGGACTTCTGGGTACAATTTTCTGACCGTATTAATAGCACCCATAGCTCTTTGGCAATAACAGCAGTGAAGCACTCCTCCTCCTTTTTTTTTTTTTACCCTTCTTCTCTCTTTGTCCTGTGTGTCTATTTCTCTCCATAAACTGTGGCCTGGACCAGCCAGTGAAACATAATTCTGAATCCTGCCCACAGTCTTTGGTGGTTTGGGATGAAAGGCCAGAGCCTTGAGAACCCCATGTTTGTTTTCCAGTTTTAAAGCAGGCTCTGGTGGAGCGACGAATGGGGAAAGCTCTCCTCCGGACAGAGCACGGCTGACTTTAGGTAACTGCTAACGAGGGATTTTGCTGAGGACAGTGTTTGCTTTGCAGGCTTAATGACAGGGCTGGCTTTCTGGCACTGTTGCTATGGAAGAGATTCAGACGGAGGCCGCTACGGACCTCCTCCCTGGCCTGGCTGCCCCGGCTGGCATCCTAAGAGCAGTTCCTTTGAGCTTGAGCTTTAAGTGTGAGACACAGTCTTGTCAGAAGAATTTTAACCACATGTCTCTGTGTGGTTTTGTCCTCTGGATAAACGTGTGTGTGTGTTCAGCAGCAACCATATCCCCTTGCCTCCTTCTCTTAGTTGATTAAATGGCTATGAGAAGAAAAGCAAAAACAAAATGAGGAGCACCGCTGTCATGTTATTTTAGCTAAAAATACACTTGTGGAATCTGAAAGTGCCATAGAAATCATCTGCGGATGGGAAAAACTGCAGCCCAGAGAAGGGACGCGCCTTGTCCGAGATCACACAGCAAGTGAAGAGCTAGGAGTGAGATCCAGATTTGTCTGTTCTTGGGATCGTACTCTTTTTGTTACATGAAATTCTAATTGTTTTTTCCTTTTTAAAAATATAGCTGCATATTTTTGGCCCCCTCTATATACCTGACCATAATCGTGGAGAGTTCTTTTTTCCCTTTCGTTGGATTCCTCTTCCTTCCCAAAGCATAAAGAACCAAAATGACCCAGGAAACTTGGAGAATCCTAATTGTCTTCAAAGGCAGTTTGTCATCTATTGGTTGCTGTGTATAGATTGCTGTTTCTATTAAGTTTTTCAGTGTTTCCTATGAAAGCATGTGTGTTAGCACTAATTCTAAATAAATCAATTTAGGTATTTGGGTTTTTAGTTTGTTTTGGTTTTTGCAGTGTTTGGCTGGGGCGGGGTTTGAACCTGCCACCTCCGGGATATGGGGCCAGCACTCTACTCCTTTGAGCCACAGGTGCTGCCCGTATTCAGGTTCCATAAATACAGAGCATTTTGCTTTCTCTTTTATTCTTTCTTGTTTCCCTCCCTTCACCCATCTCCATTAAGATGCTTTTTATTTTCCAAAAGAGTTTACTTAGGATACACATTTGGGTGAAATTCTTAACATTTTTCTTCTTTCTAAAATGTCATGGTATCGTTGTGGTAATGCATTATAATTGTTTATATTTTTATAATTGTTTTTAGTATATTAAGTTTTCAGTACAACTCTCTCAAGGTGTCTAATGAGGAGGAGGAGGGTACAGACAGGGCTAGGCAGAGAGACTTTTGACACTGTGGGCTGGGTGTCTGTGAATGTCTGGGTCATGGAATAGTTACGCGGTGCTGTGGGTGTTTTGAACTCTCTGGAAACTAACAAGCAAGCTCTACACATAAACTTCATGGAAGTCCTCCAATCTTTGGACAACACAGAGACCTTTCAGAAGTCTGAACCAAGTCCAAGTCAAATTACAGCCCAGCACACCAGTGCCGAGGGGAGGGTGAGCAGATCAGAGGAAATGCCCCTGGCTCAGACCCCCAGGGAACACAGGCCCTGCTTCTGAGTCTACACTACCAGTTATTTCTTTGTCAGCAAAGAGGGATGCTAAATAGCGCCTGCCTGGCAAAGTTGCTTTGAGGATCAAAATAAACGAATGTATTTAAAGCTGTGGCCACAGAGGAGGGAGGTGGATGAAACACTTGTGAAACTGTGGTGAGGTTGAAAGAAACTAGGAGAGCAAAGTCAACCCCTTTGGGGCCTAGTTTCCTGTGGCTCCTGTGACCATTTACCACAAACATAGTGACTTAAAACAACAGAAATTTATTCTCCCACAGTTCTGGAGGCCCTAAGTTCAAAATCATTATGGCTGGGTCAAAAGCAAGGTGTCAGCAGGACTACACTCCCTGCAGAGGCTCTCAGGGGAGAATCTGCTCCTGGCCTTTCCTGTGTTCTGCTAGCTGTTGGTATTCCTTGGCTCATGGCTGTATCACTGCGATAGTTGCCTCTAGCTTCACATGACCTCCTGCGGCGCACGCACGTGTGTGTGTATGTGTGTGTGTGTGTGTGTGTGTGTGTAATGCCCCTCATTCGCTAACTCATAAGACACCTGTGATTACATTTAGGGCCCATCTAAATAACCCAGGATAATCTTGCCTTCTTAGTATCCTTAATTTAATTGCATCTTTGAAGACACTTTTTTCTTATAAGGTAATATTTACAGGTTTCAGGGATTTGGACATGATGTCTTTGGGGGCCATTTTCCTGCTTATATTAGGCCTAAGCCAGCAATGGTCAGGAGAGGATTCCATTATACCTTTCCCTAGAATGACATGGCAGGGGATGGGAATGTGATAAGGAGGGAGGGAATGATATCACCAGGACAGTGGCCAAGCCAAGCCAATCCAGCCTGTGTAGTTAGGGACAAAGCAGGAAGGGCCAGAAATATTGGGGAGGCTGATGGGGACCATATGGCAATAGGCGGGGGGACACCAGCAAAGCCACATGGCAGAGTAGAGCTCAGCACCAGCATCTGGGCAGGGACATGCTAATGACTCCCAGGAGAAAGCATGAGACTTGTGGACACCCAGCCAGGGGAAGGAAGAGACCGGGCTTGCCTGATTGCACTGGTGGGGTTCAGAGTCAAGGGAGATTGCACCAAGAGCCTTAGATGCAGTAGCCCTTGCCTAACTTCCCTGAGCTGGTCCCAACTGGGGCATGGTGAAAAGGACACAGTCCTTGTCTTTGAGGAGTTCACATCCTAGTAGGGGAGATAGGCATTTAAAAAGTGCTCTGTTAGTAAGGCACAGAGGTCTGAGGGAACAAATATGAAAGAACAATTATCCTACCTGGAGGTGGTGGAGCTAGAAAGCCTGGAGCCTGGAGGTGGTGGATCTAGAAAGTTTCAAAGAGATAAGACATCTGAACTGGGTTTTAAAATTCAAGAAGGAGTTTTCTAGGCAGAGGTAGACAAAGCCTGGCTTGAGGGATAAGAGAAGAGGCAGCAAGGTTGGGGAGACTAGTGACCTTGGATGTTTTCTGATTCTGTCTTACAATAAAAAATGGGTTCTTCTTCACACCGTAACAGGCAAATGAGAATTGCCAGGGTTTTGTAATAACTATGGAACTGCGACATAAATTGTAACCCTAATACCAGAATTAGAAGGTGAGCTCCAGTCAGATTTCCCAGCTGAATGACGCTGGGCAGTGTCAGCCCTCTGAGCCTCATTGCTCTATCCATAAAATGAAGGCAGGAACATCTCCCTCAGACCTACATACTGAAATAAATGTTAGCTCTCTGCCTTCCTCATAGGTAAGGCAGTTTAGTCTAAAAAGCCATTACGGGGGAAAATGCTGTTCCTTCTGGGAAGGGACAGTGGTATTACTCAACACCTTTATGAATGTCAAGGACATCTGACCTTACCAGAAACTAGACTTGTTTTCTCAGATGTATTTTCTCCCTTATTCTTCCCATTTCCCCCACATCCACAGGAAAACACCAAAAGGGATTCTGCTCAGTCCTTTTGCACAATTGTCCCTCTAAATGTTGCCAATTCGAGACTGTTCATTCCTAAAGAGAAGGGAGGGTCTCAGTATGATGGCACTTATAAATATACATGCACACTCTGAACCTCAAGTGTCAACCATCACACTCCATCATCTTTGGCCTTGGAGACCAGGCAAGCTGCTCTCTCCATCACAACTCACCAGCTTGTGTAATTCTCCCTTGACCATTCTTGTCCTGCTCCTAACAGCCCAGGCCGGAGAGCACCACTATTGAAAGTGAGAGCTGAAGAAGCCCAAGTGCCCATCAACCCATGAATGGATCAATAAATTGTGGTATATGTACACCATGGAATAAAGATGGAGACTTTACCTTCTTCATGTTTACATGGATGGAGCTGGAAAATATTCTTCTTAGCAAAGTATCTCAAGAATGGAAGAAAAAAATCCAATGTACTCAACCCTATTATGAAACTAATTTATAGCTATCCTAGGAAAACTATAACCCAATTTTAGCCCAAGAATATGGGGAAAGGGGAAAGGGAGGGGAGGGGAGGGGGGAGGGTGATTGGTGGGATTACGCCTATGATGTATCCTATAAGGGTACATGTGAATCTTACTAAATGTAGAATATAAATGTCTTAACACAACAACTAAGAAAATGACATGAAGGCTATGTTAACCAGTTGGATGAAAGTATTTCAAATTATATATAGAAACAACCCACTGTACCCCATGATAGTATTAATTTACATAGCTATGACTTAATAAAAAAGAAAATTAAAGGGTGGTGCCTGTGGCTCAAAGTAGTAGGGCACCAACCCCATATGCCAGAGGTGGCAGGTTCAAACCCAGCCCCGGGCTGGAAACTGCAAAAAAAAAAAAAAAAAAAAAAAAGAAAATTAAAAAAAAAAAGAAAGAAAGTGAAAGTGCCACTATTGAAAGAGCTGCAAGAGCTACACCCATAGAGTGATTAAGAGGTTGAGGTTTGGAGACAAAGAAAACCTGAGTGCAAGTCTTGGCTCTGCTATTTAACATGTAAGCCTTAATTTCCTTTCCTGCAAAGTGCAAGAATGATAGTACCTACTTCACAGGGAATGTTATGAGGATCAAACAAGAGGCTTATAAATGACTTAGCACAGTGCAGGGCTACGATTAACTAGTTTTAAAGGGGGAAGATTAGGATTAGAAAGGAGGAAAAGTTATTTAAAAAGCCAGAAGGAGATGAAATGGTTTAACAGTACTTCCACCTCTCCCCTGATGTGGGTGAGAAGAGCATATTCCCTGCATGCTGTGAGTGGACGGAGGGCTGAGGGCCTGAAACCCCCTGCTGATAGACAGCCATTCTCTTAACCAAGGCCTGAGTCTCTAGGAACTCCCTGATATATATACACGCACACTGAGAGATGACACATTGAATCACTCACATTTTTGCTCAAAATATTTAACATTCACGGGACCTAAAGGAATGAAGCATGAGACATGTCAATTTTGACAGGGGAGCCGTAGGGTTCCCCAAATGTTACATCCACATCTTGGAACCTGTGGATATGAGCTTGCTTGGAAAGAAGGTCCCTGCAAATAACAATCAAGTTAAAGATCTAGACATGAGATCATCTTGGATTATTTGGGTGAGCCCTAAATCCATGGACAAGAAGCCTTATGAGAGATCCACACAAAGAAAACAGACTGTGAAGATGGAGGCAGAGATCAGGCGATTCAGCCACAGCCAAAGAACATCTGGAGCCACCAGAAGTTGGAAGAAGCAAGGAGGGACTCTCCCTGCTAGAGCCTCTGGAGGGAGTGTGGCCCCAGTGGTGCCTCGACTTTGGCCCCATGATACTGCTTTGGGACCTCTGGGCTCTAGAAGTGTGAGAGAATAAATGTGAAAGAATGTTTCTAGCTCAAAACAACAGAAGTTTGTGGTGATTTGATACAAGAGCCACAGGAAACTAACACAAGCCATCAGGAGGGAGAGAGGGAAGGTCTGGGGTGTGTCAGACTACAAGTGATGAGTACCAAGACTTCAGGTCAGGTCGGGGCTCGTACTGAGAAAGGCCGCCTTTCAGATGTCGCACACAGCTTAGTCCATCCCTCAGTTCCCCTCGCCTTATTCATTCATTGGCTTCCACCAACTTTGACAATGGCAAGGACAACTAGTATTTATGCAGACCTTGCCATGTGCCTGTTTAACACTGCTCCAGGTTCTGAACACAGGGTGAGCGAGGCAGTCACAGCACTTCTGGTCTGGAGGAGTTGTGCCAGGTTGGAGCCTGGTCTTAGGCTCTGTTTATGCTGCCACTTAAGCTTGAATTTGACAGCAGGGCTGTAGTTGAGTTCCGACCTTAACCTGCTTGTTTTTCTTCTATTTGTTTTCAGCTTTGACTATTTCCTGGTGCCTGATTCTGCCCACTCTATCCCCTCCCTTTCCAGGGCTGGCATGTGGCTCCTGTTGTCTGCCTGACCCAGCCTGGCACTCTTGGATCAGCTGACTCAGACTACACCAGTCAGCCAGTTCCCCAGTGTGGATCTCATCCACAATGTACGATTCTGTCTCCTGACCTGGTCTATCCCCCTGCTTCACTCACCACCTGAATATAGCTTCTCATTTGCTCTCTGATCTAGCCACTGCTCTGACTTTCCTGGTTCTGACTATGAATCTGAAACGCTGTGAGTTAGTTACTTGCAGTTGTTTTCCTGCCTCACCCACTTGGCTCTTGGACTATGGGGTCACCCAGAGCAGATGAAAGAAGGCCACAGTGAGCTGGACAAGATTTCTACGGTATTGTGATCTGGGATGACTATCAGCCACTTTGACTGTTTGACTGTCACAGTACTTCCAAAGGAGGGACACTTGGCTGGCCCTTTCTTGTACATTGCATCTTAGGTCTGGTTAACAACTCCATTTTGTAGACTGTAGATAATCTCTCTGTTTTTGATGATCATCACACGTAGCTCTCCATCTCATCTCTTACTTTTACTCTCCTTTATTTCTTAGTAAAGAAGAGGAAAGGGTGGGGGCATTGCCTGTGGTGCAAAGGAGTAGGGCACCGGCCCCATATGCTGGAGGTGGCAGGTTCAAGCCCAGCCCGGGCCAAAAACCTCAAAAAAAAAAAAAAAAAAAAGAATAGGAAAAGGTGAAATTGAACAATTGAAAAGTCTTCAAATAAAGGAATGTGTGTCTGTTGTTTTTAATGGGGAAATGTATTTCCTTTTAGAACATCAGGAACTGGAGAACAGTGAACGTATCTTTCCATTTATTTCTCTTCTGAAGGGGGCCATGTAGCAAAGGGGAGGGAATGCAGGGGAGGGAGGGGGCAGGGCGAAGGGAACTAACTTTGACCTAGTATTGCTAAGTTCCAGGCACTGAGCTAGCTCAGGGATGGGGAAGGCTGCATTAACTTAGCTATAATCAAATAAGAACGCATTCAAGAAACTTCAATTAGACATACATAAAAATGAACATTATTTTGTAAAAATCCAATTATATATACTTAATTTCAAAAAATGAACTCTTTAAACTGGTTAATCTTGAAGTTAACTAACCTTTTAATGACCTCGTTGTGTCTGCTTTTTGTTGGGAAACATTTGAATATTTGGTCGCAGCATGGAGGTCTGCAGTTTCTGTTGACCCCCTAGATGTACTTTGAGAGTACTTTCAAGTACTCTCCTTGACCATCTGGTGACCATAGTGACATTTTGCAATGAGGTACATAGCACTTTTTCTAAGATGAGTTTGTGAACATAATTGTCTGACCACATATAATAGCTGCATATTCTTCAAATGATTCACATATATCATTGTGCTTATCAGTAACTTTTGCTTACTGGGAATAATGTTCACCCCAAATTTCCTTTAGAAGAAGTGTTTCAAAAAAAGATAGCTTGCTTTGAAATTCTTGGATTTTCTGTTACATATCATATGTAGACTTAGTTTTACCTTGCAAATAAAGATTTAAGTCATGATTTGACATGCCCTCACACAGAAATTCTATAGATTCCTATAGAAATCTTCTTCAATAATTCACATTGCTGATTCTGTTCCTTATAAAATTTACTTATGTGTTCTTGCAGAGATAAAATTTTGGCTAACTCCTGTCCCTGTGATAACCAACTCCCTTCAGAGCGATACAGCAAATTTACACTGACTACTTCATCCTTCCACTTTAGCATGTTGCAAAATGGACAACAGTGATGCTGTGTTGTATGTGCAGAATATATTCATAGTTAACAATACTTATGAGTTGTGGCAAAGTGCCACATAAAATAGTAGCTTTAGAATAGAGATTTTCCTGATGAAAGATACAGTGAAAAGAAACAGGAACATCTGGATCTGTTGATATTTTTGTTTTAAATCTGTGCAATAAACCTTTCATGTTTTCCTATCATGGAAGGTGCACCATCTGTAGATATACTCACTAAATTTACCAAATTTAGTCCAACTTCACCACATTCATCTTGAAAGTTGTTGAAGATATCTATTCCTGTGTTCTCTTTGCAAGAGTTCCCAAAATGAGTAATTCTTTGAAGCAAGGAAAATCCTCTGTTATGACCCAAACAAAGTATAAAACCTTCGCCAAGTCAGTAGTATCAGTTGATTTATGTAAAGTGATTGAATAAGATATATATTCTTTTTAAGATATTGCATGAAGTTGTTCTGTTAAGTTAAAGGCTAATTCATGCTGCCAATCAGTTATGATTCTCCTTGAAAGAAGGAATTGCTTGTACTTTGAAATGTTGTCAGTGCCTAAGCAATCTATGACTTTGACAATGAACACTTTCACAGTTTCTACATCACTGAATGCTTCCCCTTTTGTTCCTGAGTATATAAGCTGCTCTATAAGTTGGTTCAGTGGCATTATTTCCACATCTTATTAGAACTTGAAAGAATTGTCTTTGCTTTTTCTTTTCAGCTTTTGAGAAATTGGACACAATTTTGACAGAAAGAAAGTTTTTCCTTGGGGCCATGGTGTTTTACTAGTAACATAGAATAAAAACTTTGAAAACAAAATGATCCTAAAACATACATCAATATAAAAGTAATATAAAAACTTGAAAATTAGTAATGTCAAAACTCATGGGGCAGTAAATTTTGGCAATACAATTTTCATGTCTCTCCCACTAATTTAAAATATTTGTGGTCCTTACGAGAATTGTTATGCTATTAATATTGAATGGAGAGGCAGAGGCAAGATGGCCAACTGGAGCCAGCTTTCCACAGAGGCTCCCATCCAGAAGGAGAGTTAAAGGACAGAAGTTTAGCAAGTAAATTGATGGTTTGGAGCTGGGCCAAGAGAGAAGGTTGAAGAATGCATATCAACTCTGCTGAGGTGAGCTGTGACCCCAAGTAAACAAACAATAGGTACAAAATCCATTGCCAAGCAGACAGGAGTCCCTTTCCCCATGAGAACAGCTCACAGTATACTTTCTATATACAAACAAGTGAGCAGAGTTCACATTTTCTCTTATTTTATCCCATGGGAGAGACCCTCTAAAAACCAGAACTCCTTCCCCAGAGAGGACCTAATAATGTGCCATGGCACTCTCCTACTAGGCATAAAACTATATAAAACTGTACATATTCTCTATCTGTAGTTCTGAACTCCCAGCACTCCCCTTCACTCTCACTCCAAGGTCTGGAAGCCTGTCCCCCATGGAGTCCAGATTCTTGGGCATTTTCTCAAGAGGTGTGGACAAGGAATGGGCTGTTGCTGGTCTGTGCTTATTCTGCAGCACAGGTATAAGGAGAAGACAGTGAACATAGGGAACCATACAGGAGAGGGAGAGGCGGTGCCCCACAGCACAGAGCAGCACCACCAGCAGCAAGAACAATAGGGCTCACACCCCTGGGGATATTTTGGAAATACACTCCCTGCCTCTCTGGGCAACCAGAGGAAGCTGGGCATCTTCTCCAGTGGCAGCCACTGGTGGAAAAGATCTGGGATAGAAACACAGAGATAGAAAGAAACCTCTGAGATAGATAGAAACTCCTTAGACTTCAACCCAGAGTAACTGATTCACTAGGGTAGGACAGCTGAAAATAAGACAGAGCCACTTAGTCCCACCACACCACGCAGGTCCCCAGTGTCTCAGGCTGTAGCACTGTCCTTTGCAAACCTCTAGGGGAAAAGGTACAGACACCAGTCCCAGCTCTTGAGCAAAGGGCTTGTTAATCACTACTCTAGGAGCCCCCTACCCAACTTCACCTTATCTTCTCATCTAGCCAAATGGTGTAAAATAATCTTGGGGCAGAATCAGCAGGAAAACTCCAGTAACATGAATAACCAGAGTAGATCAACTCCCCCAAGAAACAACATGGTGGACACAACTGAAGATCCCATTCATAAACAAATGGCTGAGATGTCAGAAATTGAATTCATAATTTGGATTGCAAATAAGATTGATAGAATGGAGGTAAAGTTGGAATTAGAACTTTAAGGAGCATTTCAAAAGTTGTCTCAAGAATTCAATGAATTCAAAGACAAAATCACCAAAGATTTTGACACATTGAGACAAGAACTTGCAACCCACAAAGATCTGAGAAATACAGTAGACTCCCTCAGTAACATAATGGAGCAGGCAGAAGAAAGGATTTCTGACATTGAAGACAAAGCTTTCGAATGCTCCCAAATGCTCAAAGAGGAAGAGAAGTGGAGAGCAAAAATGGATCATTCTCTCAGAGAGCTCTGGGATAATTTGAAGAAAACTAATATTCACCTTACAGGAATTCCTGAAGGTGACAAGGTGGTTTTGAAAGGCACAGATGCCCTACTTCATGGGATAATGAAGGAGAACTTCCCAGACATGCCAAGAGATTCTGAAATTCAGATAGCAGATAGTTTCAAAACCCCAGCATGACTCAACCCAAATAAAACATCTCCTAGACACATTATAATTAACTTTGCCAAAGTTAAAATGAAGGAGAAAATTCTACAAGCAGCCAGACATAAAAAAACCATAACCTACAAGGGGAAGAATATTAGAATGACTGCAGATCTCTCTGCTGAAATCTTTCAAGCTAGAAGAGGGTGGACATAGACTTTTTTTTTTTGAGACAGAGCCTCAAGCTATCCCCCTGGGTAGAGTGCCATGGCATCACAGCTCACAGCAACCTCCAACTCCTGGGCTCAAGCAAGTCACCTGCCTCAGCCTCCTAAGTAGCTGGGACTACAGGCACCCGCCACAATGCCCAGCTATTTTTTGGTTGCAACCATCATTGTTGTTTTGGTGGGCCCAGGCTGGATTTGAACCCACCACCTTAGGTGTATGTGGCTGGCGCCTTAGCCACTTGAGCCACAGGTGCCGAGCCACATAGACTTTTAAAATCCTAAAACAAAATAACTTTCAACCCAGGATCCTGTATCCAGTGAAACTGAGTTTCATTTATGATGGAGAAATTAAATACTTTAATGACATTCACATATTGAAGAAATTTGCCATAACTAAACCAGCTCTCTAGACCTATTCTCCATAATGACTAGCACAATCCTCTACCACAAAAGTAAACTCACTCAGAAACTTGATCAAATTCCAACTTCCACAGTGGTGAAAGGATTAAAAATGTCCACTGGACTTTTGAATTACTCAATACCCCACATTCTACCAGGTTTATCAATATTTACAATTAATGTGAATGGCTTAAATTGTCCTCTAAAGAGACACATGTTGGCTGACTATGTACAAGAACCCAGGCCAGATATCTGTTGCATACAAGAATCTCATCTTACCTTAAAAAATAAATATAGACTCAGGGTGAAGGGTTGGTCATCTATATGAATATTGATGCAAAAATATTGAACAAGATCCTAACAAACAGAATCCAGCAACACATCAAACAAATTATAGACCATGACCAAGTGGGTTTTATCCCAGGGTCTCAAGGCTGGTTCAATATACATAAATCTATAAATATAATTCATCACATAAACAAATTAAAAAACAAAGACCATATGATTTTCTCAATTTATGCAGAAAAAGCTTTTGATAATAACCAGCATCCTTTCATAATCCGAACACTTAAGACAATTGGTATAGAAGGGACATTTCTTAAACTGATAGAAGCCATCTACAGTAAACCCACAGCCAAATATCATGTTGAATGGAGTTAAATTTGCATCAATATTCATTAGTGTTATTGGTCTACAATTTTCTTTTCCTGTTGGGTCTTTTCCTGGCTTTGGGATCCAAGTGATCTTTGCTTCATAGAATGTGTTAGGTAGTATTCCTTCTTTTTCTATATTTTGGGAAAGGTTGAGTAATATAGGTACTAGTTCCTCTTTAAAGGTTTGGTAGAATTCTGAAGTGAAGCCTTGTGGTCCAGGCTTTTCTTTTGAGGGAGATTTTGTATAGTTGATGCTACTTCAGAACTTGATATAGGCCTGTGGAAATCATTGCCACTCAGATCAGGAACCAGGCAAGGTTTCCCATTGTCTCCATTGCTTTTTAACATTGTAATGGAAGTCTTAGCCATCACAATTAGGCAAGAAAATGCAATCAAGTGTATCCACATAGAGTCAGAAGAGATCAAACTTTCACTCTTCTCAGATGATATAATTGTATATCTGGAAAACACCAAGGATTCTACTACAAAACTCTTAGTAGTGATCAAGGTATACAGCAGCATCTCAGATTACAAAATCAACACTCATAAATCTGTAGCCTTTATATATATACAAACAATAGTCATGCTGAAAAAACAGTCAAGGACTCTATTCTGTTCATAGTAGTGCCAAAGAAGATGAAATATTCGAAAGTTTACCTAACAAAGGATGTGAAAGATCTCTATAAAGAGAACTATGAAACTCTAAGAAAAGAAATAGCTGAAGATGTTAACAAATGGAAAAACATACCATGCTCCTGGCTGGGAAGAATCAACATTGTGAAAATGTCCATACTACCCAAAGCAATATACAATTTTAATGCAATCCCTATTAAAGCTCCACTGTCATACTTTGAAGATCTCAAAAAAAAAAAAATACTTTGTTTTATATGCAATCAGAAAAAAACCTCAAATAGCCAAGACATTACTCAGAAATAAAAACAAAGCAGGAAGAATCATGCTACTAGGCTCGGCGCCTATAGCTCAACTGGCTAAGGCGCCAGCCACGTACACCTAAGGTGGCAGGTTCGAATCCCCAGCCCGGACCCGCCAAACAACAATGACGGCTGCAACCAAAAAATAGCCGGGTGTTGTGGCGGGCACCTGTGGTCCCAGCCACTTGGGAGGTGGAGGCAAGAGACTCGCTTGAGCCCAGGAGTTGGAGGTTGCTGTGAGCTGTAATGCCACAGCACTCTACCCAGGGG
>CAUYTI010061956.1:0-51045 GCA_963575145.1 Galago senegalensis
TACTTGGGAGGCGGAGGCAAGAGACTCGCTTGAGCCCAGGAGTTGGAGGTTGCTGTGAGCTGTAATGCCACGGCACTCTACCCAGGGGGACAGCTTGAGGCTCTGTCTCAAAAAAAAAAAAAAAAAAAAAAGAAAAGAAAAGAAAGCACTCCTGTCATGTCTTTTTATTTTTAATTGTTATTATTTTTTACTTGAATAGATCTAGGGGGTACAATTTGAATTACACATATGTATTGCATAGTGGTAAAGTCCAGGCTTTTAGTGTATCCACCACCTGAATGGGGTACATTCAGGTAGGTAATTTTTCAGTCTTCAGTGACCGTATCTGTGTGTCCTTGCTTAGCCATAGCTTAGCTACCACTTATAAGAGATAATGTGTGGCATTTAGTTTTCTGTTCTTGAGTTATGTGTGATGTCTCTTTAAACTTATAACGCATATAGCTTTTGATCCAGCGATCTAACATTGGAGTTTATCTTTTATAAGTGGTTACACGTTTGAGTAAAAAGCCCTGGTCAAGTATGCTCATTATAGGAGTGTTTGTAGTCACTAAAGACTGACAAATACCTCATTGTCTTCTCGTAGGGGATCTACCACATGTGTGACAGTGCAGCCACATGTTACAATATCTGTAAACTGTTACAGACCACAAGAAGTTTCCTGGAACCCAGGGTCTCTGGCCAGGGAGCTACAGGTGTCTGGGGCAAGGAGAGAAGCCACAGGGCATTCATTCCAAGTACCACTGATTGGAACGATGACTACCAACATGCTGAATTTGAGAGCCTGTGATTCTGGAAGTGAGTGAGGAAGAAACTCCCAGAACATTTATGTCTGTTTTGGGGAAAGACAGGCATAGAAGCACATGCAGGCTTGTGTACATGCAGCTTACCTCATATCTGTTGGATATTGGGTCCAGTTTCACCAGCTTGGAGCAGCATCCTCTCTGGCTCACAGGGCAAACTGCTGCCCTCCCCAGGGGGGACAGGCCAGGGCTCCTGGAGGCCCACTGTTGCCCACTTGCCCCACCAGCCTGGCCATCCTCCCTCTGATATTCCTTCAGTGACCCTGCCCATCACAGACAGCCTCTCCTCTGCCCTGTGGCATATTACACTAACCTGCCAAAAGAGAGGGGTTAGGGAAGAGCCCACAAGACCTTTGAGCGCCCTGGCACCTTTGTAGAGTTACAGGACTATATGTAGATATCAGGCTGGAAAGGGAGCAAGGAGGTTGGGGAGAATTTAGAATAAAATATAAGTAAACTATCAAAAACTATAGTGTAACTATTCTTAATATTTTAGGTCTGTGAAGTACATTGAAAACCTTGAGTATAGGAGACCACATGTTTGGCAGTAGTGGATCTTGAATGCACTTGTATGAGACCCCAACTTACTCCCCTGCCAGGCGGGCCAGAGGCTATGCTGGGCTCAGATTGCCACCCACAGAGTACAGGGTGGGTTTTTGTGTGCCTGAGCCCAAGTGACTACAGGACAGGCCCCTGTTACCCCCAGGAGAGGGAAGTGGCCCATGGCAGTCCTGGGACATTCCCACTCAGTGAAACACTCTGGTCTAGGTGGCTGGGACTATGCTGGGAGGGGTCCCTGAGAATTCATACAGGACCGGGAACAATGGGGTCCTGGAAGAGGAACTGCTTAGGATGGGGAGAGTAGAACAGGCCTGGTATCCTGGCATGAGCTTGGGGAACCCATGGCCCTGTTAGTTAGCTGGGTATGTTGGGGTAGTCCCTGCAAGGCTGGGAGGTGCAGAGGAAGGCTATTCTTGCTGGAAATGTGAGTGGGAAGAGTGATTAGAAGGCAGCTAGAGAGGGACTGGGGTCGGGAAGCTTGTGTGTATGTTTGGAAAGAGGTGAGAATGGGGGGATTGGGGCACACACGGTATCCTAGTGGGGTTAGTAGTCAGCTTCAGGGACTGGCCCCTTCATGGCTAAGGCTCCCTAAGGGTAAAGTAGGAGAACAGACTAGGAGCCCCAGGAGCCTGAAGGGGTTGGGGAAGGAGTTTGGGGTTGGCCAAGGACAAGACAATTAAAGGTCTAATGAGACAGAGTCCCTCTCATTGCCTGGTCCTGAGTACCCCTCCCCACCTCCAGACACAGGGATATCAGACGTGAGCTCTTGGGCAGAGTCTCCTCTGAAAATTATGGGCAGCAGCGTGGCCTGTGGAGGGAGAAGGCAGATAGTCACCTGGACCCACAATACCTCTGGGCATCCTTAGGTCACTGGACCCTGGAGTTTTTCCAGTTCCTTTGTGTGTGTGTGTGTATGTTTTTTTGGCTGGGGCTGGGTTTGAACCCACCATCTCTGGCATATGGGACCCATGCCTCACTCCTGGAGCTACAGGTGCTACCCTGTTTTTCCAGTTCCTAATGAGCAGGTGTGGCCAGGGACATGACCCTGGATGGGAGAAGCACTGTCCAGCAGGAGCCATCCGTAAAGGGTGTGCCAGGCAGGGAGCAAGTGTGAAGGTCCTGAGACCAAAAGGAGCTGAGAATTCTCTGGAAGCTCAGCAGGGTGGCGGAGCAGAGCATGCTACCTGGGAGACCATCACATCTTCCCCTGTGGCAGAAAGCTCCTTTCTTAGATGACACGTTTGTGATGGAGCACAGCACTTTACAGTGGTCCAGCTGCTTTCAGGCCTCCACAACTTCCCTGGGGCCTCCTCACAGAGCAGGATGAGCAGACAGGGTGTGGGGTCCCACAGTGACTCTGGCCACTCCAGACACAATCCCTAGGATGGCTCCTGCAACTGCCTGGCTGACCTGTGGTTCCCAGAGTGCAGATGACCCAGCCTCCACCTTACCTAGCTCCAGCCCCAGGCAGACAAGCCGAGGACAGAGAGGCACAGGAGGTGAAGGCAGCACTGTCCCCTTCCCAAGCCGACCAGCTGTCCTCCTGGTGGGGCAGGAACACACACCAGAATGAGCACTGGATTCTGCCTAGGTTCCACCCGAGATTCCACCCAGGGTGCTGCCCTTTGGAGCCAGGGACTGGGGATACAGAGAGGGGGAGGCCAGTCCCCCTGGCCAATTGGGTCTGGGGCGCACTCTGCCCAACCCTGGGTCAAGAGCTTTAATGACCAAGGGCTAGACAGTGGGTGGGTGGCAGTGAGAGCACAGCTGAGTGCCTCCTCCATGGAGGGCACAAGGCTTGAGGTGGTGTGTGTCCTCTGGGAGACAGCGGCATGGAGAGCAGAGGAACATCAGGGAAGGGCCAGCCCCACGTACCTCCTCCCTTCTGCCAGGCTCATGCCTGCACTGCCCACTCCACCTTCCAACTGGAAGCCTCAGGACACTCTCTGCAGAGTCAGAGGCCCTTCCACCCCCAGCTCACATGGGGAAACTGAGTCCCACAGAGGGCAGGACCTACCCAAGGCTCCACAACAAGCCCTACATCCCCAGTCCTGTGGGTGCCCATCACCCACCTGCATACTGGCCTGTACCACACACATTGTCTGTGATGTATCCTACACCCTGGCTTGGCCCTGGGTCCCTTTATCTCATAGCAGGAGGAACTGTTCATGGATTTTGTTTATTCTTCTTGCAAAAGCAATTTCGAAATACTAAGATACCCAAAGTCCACAAGTTGTGCTTGCATTTCTAAAATCATGCCACTGGCATTGGACTCTGCCCAGAGAACAAAAGGCCAGCAGCCCACGAGCAGGCCCCCTGGACTCCCTACCCCGGCTGCAGAGAAGGGAGGCAGAACCCTGTGGTCTTGGGGCATCTTCCTGGGCTGGGGTATGACACAGACATGAGAAGACTGGCTCCTCTGATTTCCACTGATTTCCTCTGATGCCCTGGCAGCTGTCATTTTGCAAGGGAGGTGGGGGTGGAGAGGGGCTAGGATGCCCTGCATTGCTCCCATTAGCCCCATTTACACCCTCAGTGGCCACGGTTCTGACAGAGTCAGGCCATGCTACCTGGGAGACTTTCACATCTTTCCCTGTGGCAGAAAGCCCCTGGGGGCCCTGGGTACTCCCAGTGCAGCTAGGGTGCCAACTCCCCCTTTACAAAGGGAAGCAAAGCCTCACTCTGCGAGTGAGCCCTCCTCCCCATTGCAGGGATCTCAGAGCCCCCTGGAGGAGAGATGCTTGCAGGGGGTGTGGCCAGCATAGCCCTGCAGGAGTTAGCACCCTGGCTGCCCTGGGAGTACTCAGGGCCCCCTGGGGCTTTCTGTCACAGGGGAAGATGTGAAGGTCTCCCAGGTAGCATGGCCTGACTCTGCCACTCTGCTGAGCTTCCAGAAATTCTCAGTTCCTTTTGGTCTCAGGACCTTTGCACTTGCTCTGTTCCCTTCCTAGTCCACCCTTTACAGATGGCTCCTGCCAGGCATTTCATCTCCACTCCAAGGCCACCTCCCTGGAGACACCTCCTCTGACCTACAGATTCTGGGTCATCACCTTTCCCATTACCAGCTGGATGGTGTTCATTTGTTTACTTGTTTATATTCCTCCTTTCATGGCCCAGCCCCTAGGAATGTTAACCCTAAGAGCAAGGACCATGTCTCTGAGCTCTTGGCACATTGCAAACATTCATTAATTTTTTTTAAATGAATAAGTAGATAGTCTAGTTGGGAGTGCAGAAATACCAGCCAATTGTTGAGGAACATGAGATGAATTGCAGGAGGGAGGCAGGTCCGGGGCCTGCCTGCCTTCTTCCTCTACCCAGTGTTTTCAACCTTTTTAATCTCAAGGTACACTTGAACCTGTAGTTAAACTTTTGTGGCACTCAAATTATCTTGATAAAAAAAAAAAAAGAAAAGAAAAAGGCGGCTCAGTGCCTGTGGCTTAAGTGGCTAAGGTGCCAGCCACATACACCTAAGGTAGTTCAAATCCAGCCCAGGCCCACGAAACAACAATGACGGCTGCAACCAAAAAATAGCCGGGCATTATGGTGGGCGCCTGTGGTCCCAGCTACTTGGGAGGTTGAGGCAGCAGACTCACTTGAGCCCAGGAATTGGAGGTTGCTGTGAGCTGTGATGCCACAGCACTCTACCCAGGGGGATAGCTTGAGGCTCTGTCTCAAAAAAAAAAAAAAAGGTAAAAAAAAGAATATATTTACTGCATTTTGAACTTCTTTCAAAAATAATTTAATTAATGATTGTTAAAAATTTCTGTGGCATCCCTAAGATCCTTTCACTGCATCCTGGTTGAAAATCACTGCCCTATACCCTCCCCTGAGGTAGGCATCACTAATTCAGCACAGAACCTTTGATCCCATGGAGGAGACAGGCACTCTGAGCTCAGATCCTCATAGCCACCAGTCATCCTTAGAGTGAGTAGGAGGAAGAGTCAGGTGTGAGGTGCCTGGTTCAACACCAGAGGGCTGGCAGCCCAAGGGGCAGGCCCTTGAAACTGCTCCAAGAATTAGGAAGGCTTCCTGGAAGAGGTGGTAGGCTGGGTCTGAAAGGCACTGGGGCAGAGGGGAGGTAAGAGGGATCATTTGGAGGGTGGATAATAACATGTCTTATACATATCCCCAAGACAGTAAAATCCAGACTATAGAGAAGAAGGAACATGTTAGGCCTGCTCAGGGGCCATTGCTGCATCCATCGGCTCTCTCAGCATGTTCCTGCCTGGTACCACGTGGATCCTTCTGGTCTACCAGCTGGAGGGATAAGCTAGGGCTGTGAGGAGGAGCACTGGGTGAGCACCACTGAGCACGTGTTTACAGGGGCTGAGCACATGCTGGGATATGTTCCTGGTGGGTGATGCTTGTCAGGTGCTTCATGACAGAGTGGAGACACAGCCCCTTGCAGCACCCAGGTGCCCCTCTGTCCATCTGCCACCCCATCTACCCTCCCTTCTTTGGCTATATTCACCCTGGCTGGTGGGAGCAAACCTCCCTTCTGTAGGAGCCTATAAGGGTCCCTAGGGAGGGTGACACCCTGCTGAGCTGCTGCTGATCAACCCTGCCCCCATGGGAGCAGGGAGCCTCGTGTCCTGGTTTTAGAAGGAGTGCGCATGGCTGCTGATAAAGCCATTCATGGTCATTGGAGAGAACTTGAGAAGCATTTGACAAGGATATGGCGAGAAGGGAAGAGACAGAAAAGGCAGGAAAGACAAGGCAAGGGGGGGATGGCTGTGTGGTTAGCACTCTGATTAACCTTTTGGTGTGTATATGCTTGTCTGTATATGCATGCATACACGTGTGATGCTCACACACAAACATGTACCCCACACATGTATGCGTGTGCACCATGCACAAAGCACACGTGTATATGTATAACTGTACATGCGTGTGTGTGCGCACACAAGGTCGCACATTATATACATGGATGCATTGTGTCCTCCCGATGCCTGCTGTGAGGAGTGCCTTGACCCCATGCGTGCCTGTGGCCACCTCCGTGCCATCCATTTCTCTCCTTTTCCCACCAGTGACCGTGGTCTGTCCCCCACACTAGAGCCAGCACTCTGTATTACCTTTAACATTATTTTTGCAGATTTCGCAGGTGAGAATTGATGACTCAGGTATTTAACTTAGAATCTTTGTTGCTGTGGAGCAGTTTGGTCCTCGCTGATAGGCCTTTCCTGTCTCCATTTGCACACACCCCCTCCCCTGACTTTCTTGGCAGGGTGTCAAGGAGTCCTCTGCTCAGGTGATGGGGTGCATGCCTATAGCCTTGTGTGGGGATGGGTCTCATTGGTCATGACCTACTTCATCTCAGGGAAGTGTCCAGCCAGGCCCTGCCTTGACCCTCACCCCTCCTGCCTGGGTAGCTGCTAGCCTCCTCCCTGGCTCCCCTCTCCAGCTTCCCTGACCTGATCAGGTCCCACTGCATTGGGGGTGAGGCCATGCCCTCCATGCCCCGAGTCCTGTCCACCTCTCCCTGGATGTTCTCCTCACTGTGCCCTGCTCGGGTGCATTGGCTGTGCTTGGTGAAGCTGTCTCTCTATGGGGGATGGCCTTTTCAGCAAGTTCCGGGGTGACTCGGTCAGGTTTGAGAGCCTCTGTCTACAGGAAGCCTCCCAGGGCCAAGACTGTGGAGCCTTAGCTGGACAAGGTGCAGCTAAGGAGATGCACCAGAGTGGCTGGCCAGCAAGGGGGTGCACCTCTGAGGGGCCTCCCCAGCCACTGCAGGGGAACTCTTGGAACACTCACTGGAGAAGGCAGCTCTGTGCTCAGTTACCTTAGAGAAAGGCTCTGTCCAGTGCTCACGCCAGAGCACTCCACATACAGTACCAGGCTGAGGGGCTAGAGGGCTGGGAGCCAGACTGCTCTCTGCCTGCCAGCCATGACCTTTGAGACCGAGGTGCTATTTCTACTTCCCAGAAAAGCACTGTGAGAACTAGAAGTGCTCCCAGCCCTGCCTGGATGTGAAGATGTGAGGAAGCCCTCGAGAAGAGCCCAAGGGTCACCCAATGTGTCCTGCCTCATTACTTCGGGTGACATGCTCTCCCACAGCCCTGGGGACCCCCATCCTCTGAGGCACATCAGCCCTCGGCCTGCTGGGCCTTGAGCAGATCCCAGCCTGTATAACCTGTAGAGTCTGTGCTGGCCTGTGGGTTGGTGCCAATAGACAGAAGCTCCCCCGAGGGCACCCTGCTCAGTGCTTGTTGCTATAGTGACTGACAGGAGTCCTGTGCAGGTGCACAGTTGAGAGTGAGGCTGGGCTGGGGATACGTTTGGGTGGGTGAGGGTACTAGGCACCTGTGGTACAGGCAGAAGGGCAGTGGTCAGAGTCCCCTGTGAACCAGGCATGCAGTGTCCCTGTGCCTCAATCTGTCTTCTCTCCCTGCACAGTAGAGAAATGGGCTGTGCAAATCCAGGAGGTCCATCTCTCCCCACCATTGTTGTCCCTGTGAATCCCACAGACAAACCTTGTTCCTAGGCAGTGTGCCTCAATTATGCCCCAAGGCCAGCAGCCTGCCCAGTGTGAGGCCATGTGCTTTCTGCTGGGCCCAGCCTCAGGGACCTTGTCCTGGAAGCTCCTGTCCTGCAAGCTGTGGCACCTGTATGACATGCTAGTTCTGTGCCCTCACCCTGACTGGGGATCCAGCTGTGTCCAGCCTGGAGAGAGGGCCACTCTCACCAACCTGTGCTATGTGTGTCTTTGCCCGGCTCAGACCAGGAGAGGTTGGTGCTCAGTGGGATGTGCCACACCATGCCGTTGGCTCGCTCAAGCTGGTGGCTACAGATTCTCCTCTCCTGTTCCCCATTGAGGCCCTGCCTTACCTACCCAGCTTGGCTCTCTGTATGCCTGCTACACACAGGGTCTCAGCACACGGCTTTTAGGGGGCAAGAGGGGCTGGGCCTGGAGAACAGCAGCTGTGGCTGTAGGGGCCATGACAATGTGTGAGTCTGAGTCCCTTTTCCACAGGCTCGGCTCCCAGTTTCTTGACAGGAGAGTGATGACGGCAGTGAGCAACTGCTCTCCTGAGCACTCAGTGCCTTAGTCATAGCTAGTTACCGGCTACTCACGTGTAGTCAGTTACACACCCAGGGCAGACGGCACAGCCAGCTCCAATCCTCTACTGCATCAGGACCAAGTGAAAGGGCCTAAGAGGCTGTGGGGAGAGACCCTCAGGCAACTTGAACTTGCTGCCCCACTGGGTTGTTCATTTAGGTAGTGTCTGCCTCTGTGATGTGGAGGCCCTAGAAAGATCAGTTCTCTACATCTTTTGCTCTGCTGGTACCTAAAACCCTAGTGATTCTTTTGCTTAGAATTTTATTGACCAAGAGAGTGTTAATGGGGCAGCATTGGAGAAATGCCAGAAGCCTTGGGGTCCCTGATAAAGTCACCCAGGGGGCAGGGCCGGACCCTTGACACACCAACCTGGACCTCGCAGGTATGCTTGGGTGTGAGTGTGTCCAAGGCCATCACCACCACTGCCAAGTGGTGCTGCCTGGCCCACACTCTTGCCAGGCCTTGGAGGATCCTGGGGAGGGTCCTTCTGCAGATTATACTGTGTGTGCATAGGAGCCAAGTGAGGGCAGAGCCCAGGGCAAAGTAAACCTGGGGACCAGAGGGGAACTAACAGCTTGTCTGAGGTGTTTCAGTAGCTCACCCACTGCTTGACTCACTTGGCTGCTTGTTTTGCCAGCCCTCCTGTGTGTTGGCATCATGGGCCCTACTGTATACTCTGGAAAGTACAATCAAACTTGAGGCTTGTGGCCTGCAGTCAAGGCCCAGTGAGTAGGCAGCACCAGTAGGGCAGGGTGGGGGCCAGAGCCCCACTGTCACCTGACTCCTTCTCCTGGAACCCAAACCTCTCCATGGGCTTAGCCTTCACACAGTCTCTGTGAGTGCCAGTGTGACTCTTGTCAGCCCTACTCTGGGGCTCTTGGGTTTCTGCTTCTCTGTTCTTCAGCGTCTGCCACCTGTTTCCACCTTCCATCCAGAAACAAGTGGATGCCTCTTGCCTGCCATTGCCTGAACTCTCAGGCTGGGTGTTTTTTTTGTTGTTGTTGTTGTTTTTGTTTTTTGAGACAGCGTCTCAAGCTGTCACCCTGGGTAGAGTACCGTGGAGTCACAGCTCACAGCAACCTTCAACTCTTGGGCTTAAGAGATTCTCTTGCCTCAGCCTCCCAAGTAGCTGGGACTGCAGGTGCCTGCCACAACGCCTGGCTATTTTTCTGTTGCAGTTGTCATTGTTGTTTTAGCTGACCTGGGCTGGATTTGAACCCACTGAGCTACGGGCACCATCAGGCTGAGCCTTTTCAAGAAGGATGTAGGTGTTTGAGGGGCATGAGGAGTGGGAAGCCAAGGCCCCTAAAATGCTCCTTCCTGAGTTGGCTTCTTCACTCGGGTGTGGAAGGGCCCTGGGATCCAGAAATCTGCTGTCTGCCCCACCCAGGACATTTTTTTTCTTATTGTCTATCCTTCGGTTTTCTTAACATACATTGTTATGAAGAGTGACATATACACAGAAAGGTGCAAGAGTCATAGTGTGCCCTTGGGGACATTTTGTGGAGTATGAAGTGGGTAATGGCACCTAGACCCAGCCCTGCCTATGGGCCAGCACCATCCTGACATCCAGTGGGGCTTTTGCTGGCCTCTGGCCTGGACATGCACAGGGCCCCACCTTAGATGCTCTTTGTGCCTGCCTTCTTTTGTTCCCCTCAATGATGGTGAGACTGGCCTTTGCATGTGCTTGTCTTTGTCCATTCTCATTGGTGTAGTGGGTCCCCTGTATGAACACATTGTGCTCAGCAGAAATCCAGTCCTCTGTGGAGGATGCCTGGGTGCTTTGCAGTTTGAAGCCCTTGTGAGTAGCACTGCTATAAACACTCATGGCTGTGTCTTTTGGTGCGAGTCTGTCAGTGTTTCTGCCAGGCCTACACCCTAGGTGGAATTTCTGGGCCTGCATATGTGCTTAGCATTCATAGGCACTATCGGGTGCTGCCACCACCAGTAGCTGACAGTTCCATTGGCACTGGGCTTTTCTGCCTTTTCATTTGAGCTGTTTTGCTGAGTGTGCAGGGGTCTGATACCGTGGGTTTAATTTCCCTTCCCCAGATGACTTTTTCTTATGTTTATTGCCCTTTAGACAGCTTCTTTTTGGTGAAGTATCTCTTTGTCTTTTGTCCACTTAAAAAAATGGGTCTTCTGCTTTTTTAAATTTGTATGAGCTCTTTATATATTCTGGAGATGAGTGCTATGCTGGTATATACGTCCATATCCATATGCATATCCATATCTCTGTATTTATATTTGTACACACACATATTTGGCAGACAGGTACCAAGAGCCTGTATGTATAGACGTGTGACCGTCCCTGGAGTACAGCAGTGAACACATTAAGATCTTGCCCTTGTGGAGCTCAGACCAACAAATAAGACTGTAGGATTGAATCACCTTGACGAAAAAAATTTCGTGGCAAGGGAGAAGTGCAGGAGTAAGCCAGAGAAGGTGACGTGCAGGAGAGACCTAAGGGGAGACCTCTGGACACCACATGGACATATTCCTTGCAGAGGTCTCATGTGGGACCAGGTCCCCAGGGCCCACAGACAGTTTGTGAGGACTCGGCTCTTCCTTGGGAGTGTGGCAGGAACTGCAGAGGTTTTGGGCAGAGGAGAGTCAGGACTGACTCAGGCTCTAACAGATCCTCCTGGCTGCCATGTTGAGACAGCGAGGGTGGACCTAATTGGGGGCCCATTGTGGTAGACCAGCTTCCTGTCCCAGTGTCCAGTTGAC
This sequence comes from Galago senegalensis, assembly GCA_963575145.1. Lineage (NCBI taxonomy): Eukaryota > Metazoa > Chordata > Mammalia > Primates > Galagidae > Galago > Galago senegalensis. The sequence goes on from CAUYTI010061956.1 coordinate 11,149, forward strand.
TCCTAGGTGTCTGTACTCATGTACTCATCCCAGGTTCCTGTCACCCCAGATCAAAGCTTCCTTGCTGTTTGCTCTGCCTTGCTCAGAGCAGCCTTTTGCGGGCATATATGCTTACCAGGCCTCAAGCCCAGGCCGTAGAAGAGGTGTCTGGAGGAAGGACAGGCGTCTCTTCCTGTGCATCTTGTCTTTCTGGAAACTCCAGCAGATATCCACTAGCCATACCACACCTGGCTCATTCTCCCCTTTCTAAAGGGGCAGTGGGATCCCCTGTTGGTCCCCACAAGCTCTCCCTACAGAACGGCCCTACCCATAGCTTTAAGCAGAAGGAATCCTGGCAGGGGTCAGCCCTGGAATGTCAGCCTCCCTGTGTCCTTCAGCATCAGGAAGAATGTGGATGAGGAACACTTATGGATGCTGAGGTCATACCTGTGAGCAAAGGAGACAGCAGGGCTGAGGGCCCTCCTTCCCCTTGGGAAGGTCTGCATTATCAAGGTCCTCGGACGATACTGGTGCAATCTGTGGCTGAAGTACAATGGGAAGAGACCCAGTGACTGTACAGAAAGGCAGTGTGGGGCTGCTCTCCCATTAGCCACCTGCTCTAGACTGTCACATCCAGGGAGGCAGAGAGGAAGGCTCACTGTGAGGGCAGGTGGCCACAAGAGTATCAACATGGACTTCATGAGGTGATACTAGGGCTATCTCAAGACCCAGATGTCCCAAAGGGTCATGGGTCAGGGCTGAAGAAGCCAGGCAGCAGTTGCCTGGTGGGCTTCCCCAGGCAAGACCAGGCCTCACCCCCTTGGTGCTATAGAGGGGTCTTAAGGGATTTGGAGGCCACACAGGTCCAGAGCTTAATAGCCCAGACTAGTCACTTGCTGAAGTGACTGTGAGCTTTGCATCCTCCAGCTGTCCTAAAATGGGTACAGAAACAGCAGGGGGAGGATAGTGTGAAGCTGGTTGCCTGGTGCACCCCTCTCCCGCCCACAGGTGCTGTACCACATAGTGATTAGTAGTGCAAGCTCCGAGCCTGGGCCAGGGCCAGCCCTTGCTGGTAGAGAAGTAGGGGTGGGAGCTACAGGAGAAGGATGCCTGTCTCCAGGCTCCGGTACTCTCTTGGGGGAGGCCAGCAGGTGGACCTAGCACAGCTGCCAATTCCCCAAGACAGAAATAAGTACCCATCAAGCTAGCCTGGTAGTTAACCTTGCTGCTGGTAAGAACAGGCAGATGTGAAAGGGTGGGTAGGAGGACAGGTGGCTTCTCACAGGCTACTGGGCAGCAGTGGGTGGGGGAGATGGGCATCCTGGGCAAGCAGGACATGATCAGGGTCACCAGTGCCCATCCAGGTCCAGTGGTGTGCTTTGGAGCCCTCCTTGGCTTGTCAGAGCCTCTTTGTGCAATCCAAGCCAATAGTATGCCCGCCCCTCCCTTGTAGTCCCCAGTAGCCAGCTCTGGTTCACCCCAGACCGGAACTGGCCTCAGCGGGCTGGCCTAACTCAGACTATGGGCTTCCCAATTCCATATTCCCTAGAGAGGGCGCTGTGAGGCTCAGTCCAATCAAATCCTCAAAGCTGGCGTGGGTGGGGGGCACTGCAGGAACACGGTGGAGGGGGAGACCAGTCAGCTTACAGGATTCCTTCTGAGTGCTGGGGTTCCTGAGCCTCACTGTGCCCTGTGCCCGCCCGCCCCTTAACCGTATCTAGGATTAGCCCTCCTACAAAAGCAGCTGCTGTGTCCCCTGTGTTCCAACGAAGTGGAGGGACAGAGAGTTCCGTGAGACGCCCAAGGCCTGAGCTATGTGGAGTGAGCCTCCCATTAGGGGAGGCATTTAAACCAACGTTGGCCGAACACCAGCTGTAGCTCTGTAGTGGACATCTATGAGGTGAAGTTGGGGTGCAGTGAGACAAGCAGCAGTGAGGAGATAGGAGCGCAGGGGACCCTCTGCAGCAGAATGTCACCACAATGATTGTCACCATCCCGCGTTGAGCCACCATCGACAAGGCACCCTACCACCGACACCTTGGCGTGGCCACCCCAAGGACGCTCTGTCCCCTCCCCCCACCCCTAAACCTGCGGTGTCCCATACTCAGTGCTGGGCGCGTGCCACGGGCACACACGGCACCCCTCATCGTGCCCCACGCTGGGCTCTTTCCTTCTCTGTCGGCCCCCACTCGGCTCCCCTCCCTCGGGTCCCTTTACCGGTCCCACCCCGCACCCCTCCCCCAGTCCCCGGCCCCGCCCCCTCGCTCCCCTCCACCCCGACTGGCCCCGACCGCGGGGCGGAGAGGCTGCGGGCTGTGGGCTGTCGGGCGGGGAAGTCCGGGCGGAGGGCAGGGCGGGTGCTTGCTAGGCGCGCCGGCAGAGGAGACGTCTTTAGCTAGATCTAGCGGAGGCACGCCAGCCGGCTCGTGGGGGACAGGCAGTCAGGATGTTTCTGGAGCCCCAGGTAGGGCTGCGGTGCGGGGCAGGTGCGGGGTCGCGGGGCCGGGAGGCGGCAACGTGGGCAGGGCTCGCGCGCGGCCGAGCTCAGGAAACAGTGTGACTGTCCGGTCTGGAACATCTCGGCTCGGCCTGGGAGGGAGCCGGTCCTAGGGAACCACCGCAACTAATTCTGCGCGTCCCCACTGGAGTACCTGCTATCAGGTGGACCCTCCCCAGGTTGCCCCGGCACCTCCTGGTGTAGCCGGGGCCACCAAAGGCAGAGCGGCATCCACGAACCGGGAGGGGAGGCCGGAGGCGGTAGCTCCTGCACAGGGTAGGGAGGGCGCCTGCCCCCGGACCGGCACTGGCAGGCTTGGGAAAGTCCAGACGACCCTGGATCCTTTCCCAGACTTGAGGTGCGCAGAACCACCTGTTTGCTCCGAGGAGGCGGTGCAGGGAGAGGGGGTGTCTGTGACGAGCGGGCGTGTTTCTGTGTGGGCGGGAGCGAGCACGTGCGGAAATGCGCTGGGTGTGCGCGGGTGTGGGGGCAGTGAGCGCGCCAGGACCGCGCGGCACGGGTCCCCCAAACGTGGATGTTTTCAGAGAACCCAGCGCAGGCTGCAAGGAGGAGACTGAGAGACGGTTCTGGAATTACTCTTGTGTGGGGCCTGTTGCGCTTCCGGAGCTGTTTACGAGCCTCCTGGGGAGTATGCAGGGCAGTGTGACTGAGCTGCAGCCTGCCCCACAGTTCCCAGCCCCCCTGGGCACGGAGCTCACCCTTCTGGACACAGGAGCCCAGACCCTGTGCTGATAAGGACTCTAGGAGAGGGCTCAGCTGGGAGATTGGGGCTCACCTGTCCCTTCCTATACTTACCAGGCACCTCTACTGGGGAAATGCTGGGGTTCAGCAGGGGACCAGATGTGTGCACCTCAAAAGGCACAACTAATAAGTAAAATATATGAAATGTCACATGGTGCTAAGTGCTAAAGACAAAAAGTAAAGTAGGAAGGACAAGAACACGTCCAGAATGCATCAGCAAGGAGAGTTCAGTTCGTTCTATAGACTTATGACCTTTTGTAGAGAAAACAGTTCCCAAATGCTGTGGCTTATAAATATATATGGTGTGGTTTTCATTCATGTGGTATCCCTGTTGGGTTGGCTGGGCCCTGCTCTATTCTGCCCGGGCTCAGGGACCCAGAATCACGGGGTCATATGGTAGGGGAGGAGGGCCCTACACTGGCATTTAAATGCCCCAACTGAGAGGGACTTGTCATTCCACTCACTGTTGCTGAGCCAGCTGGGTCCCAGGGCCCCACCCAACCTTGCCAAGACTGGCAGTGACAATTCTACTCACCCATCAAGGAGGGGTCTGATAGAGTTGGTGTGGAGCGTGTCCACCACCAGTGCAGGCCAGTGTTTGTGCCTTAGGTAGGTAGAGTGTCTGGGGAAGGCATGTGTACAGGGATCTGATGAAGGGAGCAAGGGTGAGGCACACCAGGGTGGGACTCCTCAGAGGAAGTCGCCTGTGTTCAGGGGCCAGTGAGGGCTGGCAGGGGTGACCAGGACGAGGTAGGAGTAGGGGCCAGCAGGGTTGTGCTTTCACTGGGATTGTGATGGCACCACTGGCTGCTGCTTGGAGGGGCTGAGGACAGCAGTGGCCACCACAGTGGTCCAAGGGCAGATCAAGGGCTCAGACCAGGGAGGCAGCAGAGGAGGAGGAGGGACGGGCAGATGTGGAGGTGTTCTGAAGGCATAGCTGAGTAGCCTTATGTGGGCGTGGCACTGGTTAGTGGTAGGGAGGTGACTTGGGGAGGAGGGTTCTGCCCTGCAGTGGGAAAGGCTGCAGGTGTGGTAGATGGGTGCAGGCTAAAGGTAGGGACAGTTTGACACCCCCCCACCTGGGGATGTCACTTGGCAGTGGGGTGGGTAGTCTAGGGTTCAGGGAGAAGTTTGGACTGGACAAGAAAGTTGAGGACTAGCCCAGGTGCACTATGACCTCAGGGGCACAGGAGTGGGGAAGGAGAGCAGCGCCCCAGCTTCCCAGGTCAGCTAGAACCCTGTGTACACTGGGATCTAGACCTGACTGGGGTGCAAGGAGTGCTGGGGACAGCACCACCTGTGGCATCACATACTGGACCACATGGGCCACAATGTGAGGGACTGGGGGGTGGGCTGAGCAGTCAGAAAGGGCTACTTGGGGGAGAAGGTTGCAGGGTGGCTTTGGGAAGACAAGTAGGGGTTGAGTGGGTGCAGGGAAGTGGCCTGCATCTCCATACCGCTGGGCTCTTGGGGCTCACACTCTGGGAAGCTGCCAGTGAGTGACAAGGGGAAGGAGACCACACTGTCTTATTTCTCTGCCTTTCCTCCCCTCAACCCACTGAAAAACCTCTAGTTATGCTTGGAAGCCCATCGCAGAATTACCTGCTCTATGAAGTCTTCCCTGCCTTCTTCCTACAAAGTTAGTTCTCGGCCCTGGGCCTTCCCAGCCCCCAGCCCAGACCCCAATCCCAAGGAGATCCTGCTGTGCTGTGCTCTTCTGTCTGTCTGCCCTGACAGATGCTAAGGTCTATAATAGGCTGTTTTTTATTCCTAAGTGTACAGAAGAGGCCAGGAGAGCCTGAATGTTTGTTGACTGAATAATTGAGGGAAGAAAGGAAAGAACAAACATGAAAACTAGAGATGAGAGCTACAGACCATCTAGTCCTGCCTCTTTGCTTTACGCTAGGCATGGGGAAACTGAAGGCTGAGGTCAGCCAGGAGGTCAAGGGTCAGAGCTCCTAGACCAGAACACTTCCTTCCAGGTTCTGGGTTACCTGGTGCCTGTGGGTTCCAGAACAGGGGGAGACCAGAGGCAGACAGGTTGCAGGTCCTGAGACCTCCAGAGTGAACCCAGTGAGCGGTCAGGGAGTTTATAGGTGACAGCTGAGGCGTCATGGTCCTTTGCTTGTCCTTCTTCCAGCACCCTCAGCTCCCAAGCTCTGGCCCTGTGGCCTGGCAGTGCTAGCGACTGGTGCTGACCACCCACTGCCCTTTTGCTTAGGCTCCACAGAATTGCTCTGCCCCCACTGTTTGCTTACACATGCTTTCCTGGCTAGGCTTCAGCCCCCAGCATTTCCCAAATGTCATTGTGGTCGCTGTACCGCCCCTGCTCGTGACCAGTGAGTATGACTCAGAGCACCTCCTTTGCCACCTGCAGTGACAGATGAGCATGCTCAGGCTCCTGAGGTCTAGGACTGCAGCAGCATCCAGAGCAGGAGGGGCCTGGCCTCCCTAGGGACCTTGGCCATACACAGCAGACATCCTTAGAACAGGGACAAGAGTGTTCCTGGAGTGCCCAGCCTGAGGGCCCAGTGGTGCGGGGTCTTGGGTGTGTGACCAGGGAGGGGGCTGCAAAGTAGCTGATCTGGTTGTCAGGGGATAGTAGTGGAGCCTACAGAGCTGGGTGGTCCCCAAAGACACATGTGCAGATACAGACACAGAGACACACACAGACACACAGATACACCCAGACATAGACACACAGAGACATATAACTAGAGACACACGCAGAGACATGGAGACACTCCCAGAGATACGTACCACCCCCAAGTGGCACTGGTGTGAGCATCCCAGGGCCTGCTCCACGTGCACTCTGTGTGAACACCTGTGCCCATGGGAGGTAGACAGGTAAGCTATTGATTTTTTAAAAATGTAAGTTAGGTAATTGATCATTGAACTCTGTTATTAGTTTGAACAGATTTTTAGTTTGGCTTGCTGGAAAATATAAGAAATTAATCATATTCTTGTACTTAAGGCTTAACATTCCATCTTTTCTAATGGAATTTCTACATTTCTAATGTATCTTTTATTTTCTTATTGTGTTTTCTAAAAGGTACAAAGTAACATTAAATAATGGCACTTGTCTTTGGCTTGATCTTCACTTTAATGAGAAGGCCTTTTGTGTTTTGCTAAGTCTGAAATTGGCCCTGTATTTCACATAGGTATTTTCCATCCCGAGCAGTACGCACCACCCCTGTGTTACCTGTAAATGCCAAGAGTGTACACTAAGACTGGATATTCAGTTTCATCAAAAGCTTTGCTATATCTAGCAAAGCCATCAACTGCCTTTCCTCCTTGGGCCTATTAATGTGTTGACTTATTAACTTTTCAAGCTGAATCATCCTCCTGTTCCTAGATTGAATCCCATTGGGTCAGGCTCTGTTGTGCTTAAAAATGCTTCTGGGTTCATTTTCCTGGTATGTTGGGATGTTGCTTAGGGTATTTTCATCTATGTTCGTAGGTAAGAATTGATATGTACTTTTCTATTAGGAGACATATTTGTCACGTTTATAAATTATGGTTGTGTTAGCTTTATAAAATGAATAGGAAGGCTTTTTAATACGAATTGTGTAGCTGACATACTTTAAATATTATATAAAATCATCTTATTCTCAAAGGCTTGAAATAATTCATTTTGGAAACCAGAGCTTGGTTTTATTTTTCCCTGAGGTTTAGTTAGCTGCCGACTTAATTTGTACAATGGTTATTGATCTTTTTGGGTTCCAAACATCTTTAGTGTATTTTGGTTATTTATATTTCTAACTTATATCCCAGTTGAAAGAGCGTTCAGTTAGCATAGCCTTAGGCAGTTGATTCTAGAAAAGTTTTTTCTCCATATCTGTAAATAGACTTCCTTCTTCATGCCCAGAATATTTTTGCTTTTCCTTCTTTTCTTCCTTGCTACCGCCCTTCCTTTCTGCCTTCTTTTGGTTGATTAGAATTGCCAGAGGTTTGTCTTTTTGTATTTTCAAAGAATTAGCTCTTGAATTTAATAAGCAGTTTAGCTCTTTCTTTGATTGAATCCACTAATTTGCCTTTTGGCAATTTCTTCCTCTATTTTGGTTTGCCATAAGTTTGTTTGTGTAGGAGCTTTTTGTTTTAGCTTTTTGAATCAAGTTATTTCACATTGTTTACTTATAATGCATTGAAGTCTATGAATTTTTCTCTGAGTACAGCTTTGGCCAGATCAAATTTGACACAGAATTTTCTTATAAGGGTTATTTTTCTGATATGTCTGTAGTAGGAGTTTAGATTATTCATTTAACACAAACATGATTTAGGGAAATGGGTAAATTTTTTTGGTTCACAGCTTATTAATATCTAGCATCATTCACGTCATTCTGTTATCTGTTTATTTCTGCTTGGAGACTTTATTGGGCTTCACTGCTGATATGATGTGTGACAGTGTGGCTCTGGACAGTAGAAGGTGCCTTTCTGTTTTTAGGGCCCAGTGTTTCACGTATCTGTCTCCTTATATTTCTAGTTCCCTTGTCCCCAGAGAGTGCACTGCAGTGTTTTCATCCCCTGAGTATCTACCATTTGTAGGGAACTCACAGTGTTCACCAGGAAATAGTACAGGTCCCACAGGCTGAGGGCTTGGTCCCATAAGACTGCCCCCGCTCAGATGCTAGGTCTCAGGTTGTGACCTGTACTTCTGACCAACTGGATATATCAGTTTCTATGACCCCCTTGTCAGGTTCCATTAATTTGCTAGAGTGGCTCACACACTGGCAGGAAGGACCAGCCTACAGATCCTGAGCCCCATGCCTGGGCCTTGCCTGGAAAGTGAAGAGTAAGACCTTGGAGGGCACCTTAGAAGGTGCGTGTTGGATGGCCCAATAGGTGGAAAGCCTTCTGTTCACACCACTCACTGGCAGCAAGGCTCCTGGGCAATTTCAGGGAGCAGTGAACATGTGGTTTCCTCCAGGCCAGGCCTCATCTGCCTGCAGGGCCCTGGCCGAGTGCCACCTGCCTTCACTTTGCACTCCTTTCTCTTGCCCTGAACCCTGCTCTGCTGGCCTGGGTGGAATGTCAGATCATGCTGGTTACACTTGCAGGGTTCAAATCTGAGCTCTGCCACTTGTAAGCTGTGAGACCTGGAATAATGATGTAAACCCCCTGGGCCTTTGTTCCCTCATCTGGAGAAGGGGGTGGCAGGAAATGAGCTGTCCTGGAGAAGACAGGGGTGCCTGTGTGCTTGGTACTCCTGGGGGCTGCCAAGGATCTAAGGACCTGGTGACAAGCCGCCAGGGTAGGAGATGCTGCACTTGTTGCTGGAAAGCTACTCCTGTACACGGCATGAGGTGTGGGGGTCAGGATGTGTGTCCTGGTCCTGTTTCTGAGAGGCTACAATGCTGGAGAAGGCCATGACTCTCCAACCCAGCAGGGAGCTGACAGCTGAAAGCTCCCTGCTCCCCCAGGATGGTGGGGAATCTGGGTATCACTCTGGGCATCTGCCAGGAGGATGACAACTCAAGTAAGGGAAATGGAGTTTTATTTGTTTCTAAACACAAAGGAAAGAATCTTTGCTAGGCCTAATTAAATGTCATTTAAAAATAAAAGAACTGTATGTTCTTTAGTCCATATCCTGGCATCCCCAGGCAGCTATGTAGAGGCAGGCCTGCCAATGGCTGGCCCACAGCCTATCCCCCAGGCACAGGCCACCTACCGCCGGAGGACCCTCAGCCCTGACCCAGCCAGCTTGCTGTCCCTGTCTCATGGCCATGTGCTGCTGCATTGCCATCTGGCTCAAGGGCTGGCTCTGTTGCTGGCAGTGTACCCTGGTGAGCCTGGTGAAATGGTGGTGCCTTGCTGGAGCCCATAGGTGCCCTGGCCACTGTCCAGCAGAGACTGATGAGCAGTCTTCAGTGGATGCCCCACTAGGAAGGGACCACAGTTAGGCGTTTTCAGCTGGGATGAGGGGGTCTGCACCCTGCTCCTCTGTGGCACCTTGAGGAGACCCCTGGAAACAGGCCTGACTGCCAAGATTGCCTTGATTTGCATACCCCCTTTTTGTCCACTCACAGGGGGCTTTCATAACCCCTGTGGATCTGATGGTATTGGGCCAAGAGGGAGACAGGCCAGAGGCAGAGGGGGAGGCCAGAATGATGAGGAGGCCCCGCCAGTCTGAGTGGGAGATCAGCCATGCCTACTGGGGAAGGGCAGGGATACTCTGAAATCCCACCTGTTTAACCCCTAGGCTCTCAAGTCTCAATAATAGGATAGTTATTGGTGGACAATGATGTTCTGTGCCCAGGAGCTGTCAGAAAAAGCTGACTGGACAGAAAAGGAAAAATAAAAAAGGAAAAATGGAAGAGGAGGAACCCAGACTCGGCAGAATTTGTATTGAGGAGTGTGAAGAGGAGATGGCAAGATTCCTTCAGTCAATGCAAATAGTATTTGGGAGTAGAAAGAAGTTCAGAAGGGAAAAAATGAATTGTGTGTTGGTAACAAAGCTTTAATTATCAGTGTGGGCATGGTGTTGGGCTCTGGGGAGGGCCTGGGTTCCCATAGCGGCCACCCCCTCACTGGAACCCTCTGCAGCCTGCCAGGCCTGGAAGGACACATGAGGCAGATAGGACCCTTCTCTGTGACATTTATGTATATGATTTCTTGAAGCTTGGAGCTTGGTTTATGTGTCTTGCCATGTCCCTTTGGATGCTCCCCTAGCTCAGCATGGGAAGGGGCGGGGGCCACAGGGGTTTAGGAGAGAGGGTGAGGACTCAAGAGACCTAGCTGCAGAGGACTGTCACCCTCTTTGCCCCCAGTCATGGGCAGGGCCTGAGTGGGTACCCCAAGGCCAGAGCCAGCTCTGAGCCCCCATGCCTGGAATAGGAAGCAGGGGGCAGTTTTTCTCTGCTTTCTCCTGTCTCCTGGCTGTCCTGGGTGTAGGAGGTGAGAGGGGACATACAAATGGGGTTAGCGAGAGGGTGGTGCCAGCTCCCATGACCTGTGTGTCCAGGAAGGAAGGCAGTTGGTAACCTGTAGGATAGGTATCCATCAGTGATCTGCAGTTCTGGTGCTGACACAACCCAGCAGGTGTTGAGCCCATCTGGAGCTTCATTTTATGCTCAGGGTCTCCATGAGCAGGGGCTGCATCTCATTACCAGCCCACTGGGCACCGGACCTGTGCACAGGTGCACCCTAGGCTTGCCACTGGGCCCCGCCCATCTGCCCTTCATATTCCTAGCAGACAGGCCCAGGGGTGTCCAGAGCTGGAGAAGACAGGTCGACTTAGAGCTAGGCAGGTCTGAGAGCTGGAGTTTGGTAAGGGAAGAACATCCCTAGGAGGAAGCTTCCTGGGCAGGAGTGTCTGAGTCCAAGTGTTTGTTGGGGGCCTTCAACCGTGGAGTTGGGGCATGGGAGGTGGATGCAGGGACTTGAGGAAGTAGCTTCCATGTGGTCCAGGAGCCACCACCTGGGGCAAGGGCAGGTCTGGGCCCCTGGGGCAGAGGCAGGGTATGGTTCAAAGGCCCTGCCTGGCTATAGGCCCCTCTTGCACTCACTGAAGTCTCTAGAAATGACAGAGAGCTAAGTTGCAAACTCTTTTAGACAGGTGTCACTTGCGTGTGGTGCAGATGATGCCCAGGGGGCTGGACCACTGGCACGTCATCTGAGGCTCTTTTGCAGAGCTGGGAGGACCTGGGTGCAGGCTCCCATCTGGCCCCAGATGGGGATGGAGGACCCTAGTTCAAGTTGCCTGGCACCTGGGACCACAGACCCTAGTTCTGAGAGACTATAGTAGTTCCAGAGTAAGAAGGGGAGGGTGTGTACATCAGGGACACTGAGGTGTCCATGACAGGGATATCAGAGCGGAGCACCCTTAGGAGGATGAGAGAGAGTCAGCTCGCTCCCTTTCCCTCCCCCGCCCCAACCCCCAGAGTGGCACCCACAGGGTTGGGTTCCAGCCTCTGCCTTTACCAGCTGAGGTTCCAGACACCCTTTTGTCCCCCACTGGCCACAGGCTCCAACCTGGGTTTCTTTGCCAGTTAGTGGTATCCAGGTAGATGGAGCAGTCCCCACTGCATTTCTCCTGCTCTCTCAGTGCCCCTGATGCAGGTGAGACCCCAGAGGCACCATGTGGCCAGCCATCTCCTTTCCCTGCATTGTCTGCCCTGCGAACCCAGTTCCAGGACAGCAGGATCAGAGAGGTGGGGAGAGTAAGTAAGGCTGGGGGGGGGGGTGGCAAAGGAGGCACAGCTGCCTCCACTCTCTGAGCGGTCCATGCGAACGCAGGCTGGGGAGGGGGCAGGGTGAGGTTGGACAGACAGAGGAGGTTGCCAGGTTCCCAGTTCAAGTCCCTGTTTGTATGTAGGTTATCAGTAAATGCTTGTTTTGGAGTGAGTGAACCTGACAGGAAGGGCTCCAGGGAGACTTGCCCAGAGAACAAACGGGAAAGAAGGCTCACAGGCCGTGGCCCCGGCCTTTCCCTCTTCTCACCACATTCTCTCTTTTCCAGAAATCTCCTTTAAGTCTTTGCTCAGATTTCAGAGCAGGGAGGCTGAAGTTAAGGTTAACATCTCCGCTGCCCCATTCTGTTGACTCCTTCTCCTCCCCTGGTCCTTCTCTAACCTGTAATATAAGGTCATTATCTGTGTGGCCTCCCAGGCTCCCCTGGTGCCCTGTGATCCAGAGAGTTCCACTTCCTTCACTGGTGTATCTCCACTATCTAGGCAGGTTCTTACTGACTGTGAATGAATGAATGGGCAAGGCGTAAGGGCTCTAGGGAACATTCCACCTCCTACTGTCCCTAGTGCCAGCAATTTTGGAGAACCAGACGGTTGGCTCTTGAAGAGCAACTGGGGTCCCATTTGTTGGGTCCTGGCCCAGGTCCCAGTAGCAGGCATGGTTCTCGTTCTACTGTGGCCCCTGAGTCTGTCATCTTCATTACACGGCCCACCGGGATCTGGGCACAGGGCTGGCTCCCAGTTCCTCATAGGAGTACTTTTTCTTTCTCCTCCCAGCCAGCAGAGGGGAGATAGGCAAGATGTGTAATTTTCAGTTGCTAATTGTGATGCCCTGCAGCTTGCTAAGCTAAAAATAGTTTCCGTTTTTGTTGAGTAGTTTAAAAAATAGAAGCCCATGTGCTGCCTCAGAAAGAAGCCCCCCTCACTAAGCCTGGAAGAGGCAGGGGGCTGGCTCGTGCAGTCTTCCTCCTCTTGGCAGATTCCTGGGACTCATGCAAAATGGGCCCTGAGGGCTATTTTTGTCCCAGTTTTCCAGGAAGCTGGGTTTCTTAATTTGGGGTCCACAGATGAGCTGCTGGAAGCCTGTCAGACCCTGGAATCATATGCAGAGTATCGTGGGAATGTGCATTTGCCACGTGTCTGGGCAAGGGCTTCAGCCTTCCTCTGGGGGTCATGGCCCTTCTGGGAACACTTAGGGACAATGTTGAGAAGAAATGGCAGCCCAGGGTAAAGCAGGGCTGTGAGGCAGGCAGGGCTGGGCAGACCTGTACATCACTGCCTGCCTGGGAAGCCTTATGGGGGTCCTGACCAACTGGACCCTCAGCTGATCCTGTGAGCTGAGCCTAGGTGCCCCCTTCAAAGAAATGGGCCTCTCTGGGCTGCCTCCCTGGATTATGAGAAAATTGCATTTAAATGAGAGTTCTATAATGCCCAGCACACAGCCAGCTCTACCTCTTGCTGATGAACATCTCAAGGACAACCTGGTTAGTCAAATGAAAGCTTATCCCTACTTTTACCATTTCTCAGAAGGTTCCAGAATGGCAGACTCCAGGATCTAGAAGGGGGTCCTAGAATTCTGACCATGTGTTGGGAATGTGCCCTGACAGCTCCTCCCTGCAGAGTTGAATGGAGGCCTGATCCTGTTCCTGTCTGGCTGTGTTGGATCCCGTCTCCTCCCAGGCTGTTGTGTACACTCTGCTGTGTTTGAGGCTGGCCAGGTGCCCCTTGGGGCCACCTTCTGAGATTTCTCCCTAAGCCCCTTTAGGGGGGCTGGACAGATGTGCTCTATGCAAATGTGCAAGGGTGGGGATGGTGTGTGCTCAGTGACCTGTACCTCCTTTCCCAGGATTTGTCCTGGAGAGCAGATAACTGGGTTGGGAGCAGGTAACTGGGTCCTAGAGGCTTAGGAGAGCTCACCGACAGGCAGGCCAGGGCCTTCCCATGTGGCTCCTGAGGGATAAATCCCCTGCCCAATCTGGTCACTGAGTCCCTTCCTGCCCAGAGCTCTACACAGTAAAGCATGGGAGGCAGTGAGCTGAAGGCCCACAGGCCCTGTTCCTGGGCAGGGATCTTCCCCATAGGAATTGGGAGGTGAGAGCCCAGGGCATGTCCCTGTGAAAGCAGATCCCTCCGTACGGTGCAGGGTTGTCCAGGATAGGCATGGGAAGGAATGCCCCTGCAGGAAGACTGCAGCAACTGGGTATTCCTCTGGAATCTGCATAATTTACGTTAATTTATGTTCCTTACCCAAGTGCATTTAAGTAAAATAACTTATTTGTGGCAACTTGAGCTGTGGGAGTCTTTTATGAGACCACTGGCAGAGTCAGGCCTTCCCTGCCCTGCTGGGCTCTGTCTCTGGGCATCCTTCATGCACCAGGGAGTAGGAAGGGACAGAGCTGTTAGCCAAACCTGGATGTGCTGGAGTGTACATGACAACAATGCTCCCAGTAGGCTCTGGCCCCTGGCCTGGAACCATCTGGGCCTCCATTGCAGCTGCAGCTGTCAGGGGTCCAGGGGCTCCTGGAGGGATGGGATGGGATGGGATGCAGGGTCTCTGGGCCTGTCTCCTATACAACTGGAGTTGTGAGTGGAAGGAAGACATGCACCCAGGTCAGCACAGTGCCTGGCAGCCTCTCTTGGAGCATGCACCCGGCTCTTGCACATGTGTGGCCAGAGGCAGATGCCTCCCTCCATTGAGTGTGTATACACTATCAAGTAGTAAGTGCTACTAAAATCCCTAAATTCCTTGAAGAGGCTGCAAAAGACACTTTTGCTCATACTCTTCAGCATAAACTTCCTAAATACTCTTTTCTGTCTCTCCCAGGATCTTGCATTGCACTGGGGCTGCCAGAGGTCTTTGCTCTATTTAATCTCTCAAAAGGTCTGAAAGTCTCTCAGATCCTGGCCCCTTCATCCACCATACTTCCCCTTCTGTCCCCCTCCAGGCCCTCTATCCAGCTATGCAGAGGTGTGAGGGGGTATATGCACCTGTGTGCATGTTGCACCTATATGTACACTGTATGCACCTGCACCTATGTGCATGTGTGCACATGTACCTGTGTGTACCTATGTGTGTGAATTGTGGGGGAGCTTTGAGCACTCAGAAGCTAACATTTCTGGCTGTGTCCCTAAAAGGGGCCTCTTACCTGAGTTGTACCAACCCAGAGTTGCAGGATGGACCTGCTGGAAAGGACCCTGCAGATTGAGGGCTGTGTTCCCAGAGCTGCTCAGCCAGGCTGTACAGAACCCTGGGAGCAGCTGCTGTGAAGTTCAGATGTCAGTGTCAGCTGTGACAATATGCCCCCTGCTTCTCACACAGAGGGAGTAACTGTCCCAGACAGCAGCTGGCAGGGGGGTGGGGTGGGCCCTGACCCCCGTGTGTGTGTGTTTTTGGCTCCTGACCCGTCACTCTCTGGGTACCTCAGAGCCATCAGCATGTGCAGCATGTGGCTATTTTAGATGTCACAGGGGGACAGAAACAAATGGCTGCTTTCTCCAAGCCCAGCTTCCCTGGGGGTCAGCACTGATGCAAAGGCCTGTGTGGGAGCACTTCACTGGGGACTGCACTTCACTGGGGACAACAGTTGAGGAGCAAGAGGCTGAGAAACACAAGGTGAGACCCTAAGGGAGGGTGCTCATCAGTTGGTCTCACTGACATCTCTGGGGAAGCTCTCTGAAGCGTCTATCTCAGAATAGTTCGTCTGGGCTGAGGAAGGGGTTAACACACTGCGCCCATGCCCATGAGTGGAAGTGTGCCTCACAGGTGTTCACAGCCACAGGGCCTTACCTGCCCCAGCCCTGACTTCAGGGTTGTACACCTGGGCCTGTGCATCTGTATGTCTGATGTCTCAGCAAGAACTGAGAGCCCAGGGCAGGAAGTTTCGTGTGTGCTGACAGCACTGAGGCCCTAGATCAGAGGCAATAGACTGGAAACCAAAGGTCAGAAGTGGTAGTAGCTGATGCTGGGCCACTTGGGTGCCACTGAGGCAAGGCACAGATATGGCACAGATGTGGGTGGCACATGGCCACATCTGGTACCAGGCACACAGCCACATCAGCTTCCACCTTCTCACTTAACCCTCCGACATCCCTGCAGGGAGATGGGGCAAGAAATCCAACTTCCAGCTGAGGAAACTTGAGGCTCAGAACAGTTCAGAGGCTTCTCCATGGACGCAGAGACAGAATGTGTCTCCTGGCTCCACTGTAGTCCCGGGCCTAGGGCCTGCAGCCATGAGAAATGACTCACACATTCAGGGTGCAGACAAGGGCATGAGAGGCTGGGGGCCCCATGACCCCATGGGAGCTTTCCAGAGCAGTGTCACCTATGCTAGACCATGGAAGGGCAGCCGCAGGACCCCATGAGCCCCTTCATGCTGTGAGGAACAACAGCAGATGTGCCAGGTGGGCTAAGCCTGGAGGGCTAGGATGGCTATAGTCAGGCGGGGGTGGGGGTGGGGTCTAGGGAGAGGGCAGTGGTGCAGCAGCACAAGACGCCCCTCTGCCTTGGTGCTTTGTCCACCTTCCCTCTGGCCAGCCTGCCAGGAATGGCGAGATACAACCTCACAGCACCCCAGCTACCCACAGTACCACTCTGGCTGTGCAGGGCAAAGCTGTGGCCTTCTCACCTGGCTGCCTGCGCCCTTTAGGCCCAGCCAGGATTCGGGCCCTGGTATAGGGAGGATGCCCTTCCTTGATGTACCCAAGGAGGGCCATGTAAACCTACTCCGAGATGGAGGAGGCCCCTCTCTGCCTGGTTGCTTAGGCCTGAGCACTAGGTGCCTGGGCCTGCCCTTCCTCCTAACAGCTCTGTGGGGGAGGGTGGCAGGGGGTGAGGCCTGTCTTCAAGGAGACAGTGAGTCACTTTCACCCACCTCACTGTGCTGTGAGCACGTGTTTTCTGAGTTGATTAGGTCTATAATTAGAAGGTGCCTGCCTTCCTGCCTATACACAGGAGGAGCTGCAAGGAGTCAAGAGGAGGCTGGGGTGCAAACTTGTCACCCACTCCCTATAAAGGGACTGCTGCTTTGTCTAGGCCAGCCCTGGTTGGACTTGGGGCAGAGGCAAGGGTCCTACAGATGCCAGGTGGGAAAGCTGGCCCACCCCAGCTTGCACAGTCTTCCTACGCTTCCTGCTCCCATTTGCCCCTGGAAAACCTGGGGAAATGCCAGTGCCTGGGTTGTCCCCAGGACCAGTTAAATCAGAGTCTGGTGGGAGCCCACCCAGTAGTGAATCCATGAGCAGTCCCCAGGTGACACAGGTGGGCAGCCACAGCGAAGATCACTGTGGGAGTGTAGCTGGCACAGCTCACCTGTAGGTTGAAACTCTTAGAAGGGGCTTCCTGGGCCCTCACCCACCTGCACACCAATCAGATGGAGATTTGACCCAGCAGGCCTGGTCTGGAACTCAAGACCCTGCATTTTAACAGTTGACTGGGTGGTGCTGCTGAGCATCTGGGAGTGTATGCTGGGCTCACTCCCACAAGGCATCTCACTCAAAGACGGTACTGCTGTCTGTTCCAGGAAGGACCAAGGTGTCTAGAATTCATGGCGCCCATGTGGCCTGTACGGGGCACTGAGAAACCACACCAGTGGGGCGCAGCTCCTTGGGGCTGGGGAAATGCATCCTTCTTTACACAACAGGTTTGTTTGATCATTCCAGAAAACCTCTGATACAGCGCTCCCTGTGCCTATTTTGTAGATGTGGAAAGTAAGGGTACAAGAGGGTGAGGATCCTGACAAAGCCACGGTAAGTGGCTGAGCCAGGCTCAGACTCAGGCCACCCTGCCTGCCTTTGCTGCTGGCTTGGCATGAGTACTTGTGCTGCTGCGATGTGGTTCTGTGTTCTGGAGCAGCCAGCTGTGCCTTGTCCTCACCTGCAGCGTGTGGTGTGCGGAGAGTAACTCCTGGGGAAGTGGGGGTTTACTGTGAAAAGAAAGAAAAATCATTCGACTCTAGCCTTTAATATTACTAAGTACTTGGTGCCTGGTCTGCTGTTGCAGTGCGGTTGCTGTCCCACATACGCTCCCTCCCACACCAGCTCAGAGACCCCAGAACTCAACCCTGAGTGACCCATTCCCCAAGAACGGGGCTGGTAAGGGGTAGACACACAGGGGTACAGCCACAAGTCATAGGTCCTGCTCTTGCTGGGCTGGAGGAGGATCTAGTGCAAGAAAAGGGACTTTCTTCAGGGTCAGGGTGGCTAGTGATGATGCCAAGCTGAGGGCCCATCGGGGGAAGTGCTGTAACATCCTCATTTGGCAGCTGAGAAAGTCAAGGACTCGGTAGATCACCCGGGAACATCGAGCTGGCCGTCACAGGCCTGGAACTCTGACTCAAGAGTGAGCTTCATTCCACCCAGGAGGAGCCATGCGGGGAACCTGCCTCTTCCTCTCAGGACTCAGCCTGGCGACCCTCCTCAAAGAGCTCTATGACTAGGGGGGAGTGGACCCTGCTAGGGACTGAGACTGGGTGGGGAGGCAGACATCCCCAGGACCTGGAGGGACCTGGTCTGTGGGCTGAACCCAGAACTGTGTGACTTTGGGAAGGTTGTGCCACAGTGCAAAGGCCTTGGTAGAGATGCTGGAGCCCTGGGGAGTAGCTGTGGTCTGCAAAGGTGATGAGGGGCCAGGGAGCCCACCTTCATTATTTAAGTGCACAAGGGGTTACAGAGCCCCACTCTTGGCTGGCCAGAGGACACAAAGGCGAATGATAACATCTAGTTTGGGCCTAGAGGATCAACAGTTTGAGATTAACCTGGGGAGGATTCCTAGAAGTGGCCATACCAGGGCTGGACTTGGAGCTCCTAAGATTTCCTTAGTTGAAATTCTTACCATTGGGCCTCAGGTTCACCATCTGAAAAATGAAGGGTTTGCTCACATCAGTAGTTCTGGGGCCTGAGTGGCTGCAGAAGCCCCTAGAGGGCTTATTGGAGCACAAAAGCAGACCCGACCCCTGCTGTGGCTTGGCCCAGCTTTGAGGGGAACATTCTGTGAATCGGTACCACACCTGCTCCCCATCCTGGAGTGAGGGCAGCACAGAGCCTGGGGGCCCAGACCCTACCTTGTCATGGAGACTCTCCTTGAGCTCTTGCCCTCTTAGCAAAGGATTTTCTAAGAATTTTAAGGACTCTTCAGATGGCATCATCTGGGCCAGACATCCTTTTTCCCTGGTGCAAGGTATAGTTAAGTGCTATGGTGTGGGCAGTCTGCCCTGGGCTAGTAAGACAGTGACCCAGAGTCCTCAAATGGCAGGAAAGTAACATAGTTACCATTTGCTCTGCACAGTGGGGGACCTGAGGTCAGAATGGCTCAGAGGTTTGACCTTTCTAAAAGCCAGTGCTGAGTGCCCATGAGCTGTTCAGGGAGTCAGAGTCTAAGGAGGGGGATGAAGTACTTTCCACTGCTTTCTGAATAACACCCTCCACCGTGGCAGTGTGGTTTTGGGCTGCAGCTAGGAGCCTAGTGCTGGGGCAGTACACCTACCTGCCACTGACAGCAGTGAGGCAGCCCATGCAGTCGAGGCTGTCTGTGGCCCTGCTGTGGCAGAAGGGCCCGACTCCGCTGCCCCACCCCAGCTGCCTACACCCTGTGCCTGCCTCTCCTCAGAGGGTAGAGTGGCAGTGATTGGCTAAGTGTGCCAGGTTAGGCTGGGGTGAGCCACATTTGTCTCTCAGGCATGAGCTTCAGAGGCCCTAGCTGGCAAACATCACATTACTTGGTCCCCACTTGGCCCCTCTCAGGTGTGGGCATTGGGAAAACTGAGGCTCAGAGTGTTTCATGAGAGCTCAGCTCCAGTGTGAGGCGGGTACCCTGAACCCCATCACTATGGGTTATCCCACAATGGACAGCCCAGTTATGGGCATGAAGCATCTGTATCCCCAGGGCATTCAGATGCTGCAAGTCCAAAAGCAAGTTCCAGATCTTCCCCTAAGTCCTGCTCTTATATGCTCATCCTGGGACCAGTGTGGCCCTGATCCTCTTACCACCTGACCTCTGGCTGGGCTGTGGCATGGCCCATGGATAGGTTCCTGTCTCTCTCGGAGAAATAGCACCTGGCACTCTCTCTGCTCAGCCCTGTACACACACTGGACCAGAACCTTAGCACCCACTGCCCCTTGTGCCTAGAGGATTACTTTCTCATCCCTGGGCGTTGCAGGGCTAACACCATCAGTTGTTCAAGCTCCACCTCACCCCGGGCTACTCCTGATCACCCACCACATGTTCCTTGTGCCTCCTCCTGCATTTTCTCCATAGTTAGGTGTGAAGAAGCATGGATTAGCTGTGGAGCAGCTAGGGGCCACTGTGGGGTCTGCCCCTGGTGGGGGTGCCCTGGCTGGCACTGCGGGGGCTCACTGTACTACACCCCTGCACCATGCAGGCTTCCAGCAGCCTGGAAGCTGGCCTCATGGAAATGCCTTTGGTCGCTCACTGCCTTGTCCTTCTCACCCAGGAAACTATGCCCCAGACGTCTGCCGTTTTCTCTGGCTTCCTTGGGCCCAGCTGTAGCGGACAGGTGCAGCCTGGCATGGGAGAGCGGGGAGGCGGGGCCAGCGGTGGCTCCGGGGACCTCATCTTCCAAGATGGACGCCTCATCTCTGGGTCCCTGGAGGCCCTAATGGAGCACCTGGTCCCCACGGTGGATTATTACCCTGATGTGAGTGCTTGGGGCCCTGGGAGGTATAGCTGATGGGGGAGACCTGGGCTCCAAGGGAGGCTGCTTCTGGGAGGGAGGAAGGATAGGAAGGTCCAGGCAAAGGGCAGAACTGGGTGGAGCCCAGGGAGGGGTGGGGTAGTGGGGGCTGAGCTGTGACTTCTCTGCTGCTATCCCCAGACAGCTGGTGGGGCTGTCGGGGCCTGAGCTCTGGGCAGAGCCCTGGGGAGGAAAGAGTAGTTTAGAGTCCTAGCAAGGGCAGCCTGAGTCCTGGAGCCATCAGCTGAGCCAGGGAGCTTGTTTGTGCATAAACCTTGGTGGTACAGAATGAAGAGAGGATGCCCATCCTGCCCTGCCCCCCCACCCCCACCCCACAACCCAGGGCAGAGAGGAGCAGGGGAGCAGGACTGGAGCACAGGACTTTTCTTCAACAACTCAAATCCTCCCTCTTTGCCTCAAGATGGCTTTATACATTCTTGAAACTGAAAAAACATTCCTTTGTCAAGTGGGGCTTCTCTTCTGCCTCTGATAGGTGATGTCCCTTAGCAATAGTGGCATTGCCGCTGCCTGTTCCCTTCTGTGAGCTAAGCGTCCTTCCTCTGGGAGGGCCCAGTCCTGCCCTCCTTGTGCCCTCCTTTCTTCCTCGTGAGGGCAGTCATGCTGGTCTGGAGAGAGCTCCGCTTCTCCACCTGCCAGGCCTCCTACATCCTCCCTGGGTTGGGAGGACTTGTTGTGCTGTCCACTCCTTTATCCATCCTCTGCCCTTTGTGTAAGCCCTGTGAGGCCTGGTTGGGGCGGTGCTGATGGTGTACACACACACACACACACACACACCCCTACCTGCTGAGTGCAGAGGGCAGAGCCGGGGGGCGGGGGGCCCAAGGCCCTGAAGAAGTCCAGAGCAAGGCCACAGGCCCTCCAGTCTGTGGAAGGAATTGCCTCCTATTGGCCTGCTCCAGAGGTACCACCTTAGCTAACTATCACTGAGTATAGTCCCCAGAACATTGCCCTGGGATCTTGACCTGTTTTCCAGGAGAAAACAGAGGAATGGCAGAGACAGGAGAGTCCAGGTGGGCATTGGTTCCTCTGCTGAGCGCCTGGGTCCTCTCTCTCCCTCACCCTTCCATCATTGCTACCACCCAACATGCAGGGCAGCCAGACACTCAAGTGCTTGGAGATGTGTACGCTCCTCCCGTGGGTGCCCCAACCTTTGGCTAAAAGCCCTGTGGTGTGATGCCTAGGGGCCTTTGCTTAGAAGGAGGACCCTGGAAATCCCACCTGTGGCTGAGACTCCTGAGCCCTTGTGCTGCATGGTGTGGGGCAAGTCACAGGAAGTTTTTGGGCGGTTAGAGGAGCCACCAATGCCACAGAGTGGGTTGATGGGGGCCCAGGCCCCTGAGTCCTGCTCCAGGAGATCTACGCTCTCTGCAAGCTAGGCCCAGCCTGCTTCAGGTTGGAGCAAGGAAAACCTGCTTCTTCAGACGGGGGAGTCAGGGGGTCTTGGCCATCCAGCATGTAGGTCCAAGCCCCAAAGAGCTCCTGTTTTCAAATCCACCCTGTCGTAGGCAGGAGCCAGTATGAAGAGCCCATAGGCACTGACAGGGCAGGGCTTTCAGTAGGGACCATAAAGATACCAGTGAGGGGGTTAGGAGGACTTGGTATGGAGAAGCCTGTGTGGCAGTTGGAATCAAAGCCCATAGCTCTTCAGAAGCAGAGCAGGGGCCCTACTAGGCTGTGCCCTCTGTGGCATTGCTACTGATCAGCCATGCCCATCGTGCCACACCCTCATTGGCCATTCCTGCTTCCTCAGACCTCACCTGGCCATGCTCCTGAGAGGGGGTCTTGCCCACTGACCTTTAGGCAGAGCAGGAGAGGGTCTGAAGAGGCAGCAGGGAGCATCACTGTGTCCCACTGTGAGGTGGGACACAAGGTTCTGGAGAATTTCCAGCAGACCAAGACTGCCAGAAACTGTGAGAGCTGTGGGAGGCAGGCTGGAGCTGTGCCTTCTGGGTGGGCGGGAGTGCAGTAGTAGAGACCAAGAGGAAGGCCCTGCAGGTGTAGCCTGGGGTGCCGGCCACTGGTGTAGTTGGGCATGGAAGGCCAGCTGTGAACCCACATGGGGGGCCACCTCGCCAGACCTCACTGGCTCTTTGCTCTGTCTCCTTGTCTCTTGTTTTTAGAGGACGTACATCTTTACGTTCCTCCTGAGCTCCCGAGTCTTCATGCCCCCTCATGACCTGCTGGCCCGAGTGGGGCAGATCTGCCTGGAACAGAGGCAGCAGCTGGAGGCTGGGCCTGAGAAGGTAAGGCTGCCGAAAACAGGATGCCTGCTGGCTGGCTCCGGGCTACCTGGCGCCCACATGAGGAGAAGTGTGTTCAGAGTAGGGGGTGGGCAGGCCTGGGTGTGGCCGAGCCACGATTGGGTCAGGGGTCAGCAGCATGGCTCCTTGTTCACAGGATGGGTGCCCATATGACAAGCCTTCCTCACAGGCTGCTCGAAGGAAATGCTGGTGGTGGGCAGTTCCCAGAAGGGTCCCCACAACAGCCTTGCCAGTCCTCCTGGTCAGTGCCAGGATCCCTGAAAAGGAGGAAAAGCCACTGGGACCTAGGTGGCTGCTAGCTCTGCTGGTGCTACTTGCTCATAGCACAGGGTTTCAGGAACCCTAACAGGGCTATTTGTCTCTTGGGATTGAGCCAGGCTTCTACAGTCCTAAGAGGCAAGGGAAAACAGCTCCACCCTGAGCCCCTCAGGGCTGTAGTGGGGGGGAACCTTCCAAAAGCCCATGGTCTGGTGGTGGGTATGCTTTGTGGAACTGAGTGACACAGTGTGTGGCTTGGCCTTGTTTGCTGGTGACCATCCCCTGGCCTCCTAGCTCCCTGTGGCCTGGGCTCCTACAGCTAGAGGTTTACAGAAAAAGCCAGGGAACACATGGTGCCCTTTGTCTCCTCAGTGTTGGTGACAAGTGGTATGTCCTGGAGCACCTGTCAGCCCACACAGTCCAGAGGGAGCAGGTCTCAGGCTGCTGCTGGGCAGGGACAGAGATGGGCTCTGGCCTCAGCCTCAGGGTCAGGAATGGCTCCTGAAGGAAAAAGCCAGAATGGGTGACTGGGGGAGGTGAGATTCCAAGCTGAGGGTCAGCAGGAGCTAGAGAGGAAGGCGCCTGGGTGAGCCCCTAGCCTGGGCACTGGGCAGGGGACTGAAGAGAGAGTGCCAGCCTCTAGTTCCCATGGGGTGTGGGCCTGGTAGGCTCCAGCTGTCCAGCCGCTGCGCACTGGACTGTGGATGCGAGGAGTGGCCAAACGCAGAAAGAGACCCTGCTGCGCTGAGGGCTTGGGACAGGGATCCGGTTGGGCCAGGTCCAATGTGGGGTCAGGGCTGGGGGTGTGGCCTCGCCTTGCCGGGCGGGTGGTGGATGGGAGGATCTGGGTTGGAATCTGGCCCGTGGCAGGAGTGATTGTGGCCCATGGGAGCATTGTAGTGAGTCAGTGGGTTCGCAGGGGTCGAGCACATGGCACCTTCTTCTCTCCCCACCCTTGGGTGGAGACTGAACAGGCATCTGAACTGGTCGGAGCCGTCATGGCAGAGAGTGCTGAACGTGGAGGCGGCCACAGCCTGTGCCCAGTCCCCTTGGCCCTGTGCTGGGTGCAGGGGCCCAGGCCTTCCATGCGTGTGGACGGGAGCAACTCCTGGATGCCTGGGCAGATTTTCCTGACCCACACGCCAGAGTCACATCCCTCTTTTCCCAGAACGTAGCAATCTGCTATTAGCCGAGAGGGGGCAGACAAGAGTCTTATTTAACCTGATTTTGCTTGCTTTTGACTATGCTCTTTTTATGGGTAACTGCTAATTATAGCAAATAGAACTAGTTTTCTATGTCATGTAATGACATGTCACATAGGCTTGTTGAGAATGAGTTTAAGTGAGAAAGAAAGGCAATTTAAGGGGAGTGAAACAAATAGGAGTCTAGATGGCGCAAGTATGGCAAAACTACCGGTAACACACACAGGTGGGGATATGCCCAGCACAGGCCCTGGGGGTGGGAGCAGCTTGCCCCACTTGCCATATTGTTGCCCAGTCTGGCCCATGGGTCCTCACTCTGTGCTCTACTGCCTCAGGCCAAGCTGAAGTCCTTCTCAGCCAAGATTGTGCAGCTTTTGAAAGAATGGACAGAGGCTTTTCCTTATGACTTCCAAGACGAGAAGGCCATGGCTGAGCTGAAGGCCATCACGCACCGTGTCACCCAGTGTGATGAGGTGAGCACTTCCTTAGCCCTGGCCAGGCTCCCTGGGTTTGTGTCTAGGGGGTTGCCTTCAGGAGGGTGGGTTCTTCAGGGACAGTTTTATATGTGGTCCCCTTCCCTGTCATTCCCCCAAGAGGGTTGCTGCATGGCTTTATTCAATCTCCCCCACCCCTAGATGACAGCTCAGCTGGCCAGCAACCAACCAGACCTACCCATGACACTGGATGCAGAAACCCTGCAACCCAGTGGCCATGATCATCTCCTGGCCCTTGCCACCCTTGTTCCTGGAGTAGGGGCCTATCAAGGCGTTGTAAGAGTGTTTCCCTTTCCTGGCTCCCAGCTTACTCTTGGCCTTTGGTACACACAGGAACATGAGAAGCCTGGGGCAACTGGGCCCCCTACATTGGGAGAATTCCATGTACTCAACAGCTCCTATTTACCCATAGGGCTTAGGAAGCCCAGGGAGAACTTCAGGAGGGGCCAGGGACCCCAGCCTGCCCCTACCCAGTGGGGCAGAGGCTCTGGGCCAAGAGAGAAGCCCTTTCTAATGCCTTGCCCCATTCTGGGAGCTCCTTCTCCTATGGGAAGGCAGTGAGAAGCAGCCACACTTTTCAGACCCAGAATCCCAGCCTTGGCCCTGTCCTCAGCCACTTCCCCGGCAGTCCTCAGAAGAGCCCATGCTATTACCCCACTCTATTATTGAAGGCCCAAAGTCTCATGGCAGGTTTAGAAAGGGGATGTGGGCTCACAGTGGTCAGGCATGTCTCTGGAGGTCATATGGGTCACCCCATAGTGGTGGTGGCCTTGCTGGTAGCCCATGCCATCACCTTCATTGCTCTTGACCCCCACAGGAGAATGGCACAGTGAAGAAGGCCATTGCCCAGATGACACAGAGTCTGCTGCTGTCACTGGCTGCCCGGAGCCAGCTCCAGGAGCTGCGAGAGAAGCTCCGGCCACCAGCTGTGGACAAAGGGCCTGTCCTCAAGACCAAGCCACCAGCCACCCAAAAGGACATCCTGGGTGTGTGCTGTGACCCTCTGGTGCTGGCCCAGCAGCTGACTCACATCGAGCTGGTCAGTGCCACCACGCGGGAAGGCAGGGCATCTACTGCTGCTGTGCAGGGCCACCAGACCCCAGGGTCTCTTGTCACAGTGCTGCAGGGCTTATAGTCAAACCGGGTCATTAGGGGGGACCTGGCTCCCCAGCCTCAGGCCGGTGCCTCTGCACCTAGTATTCAGAGCTGCAGGAGCATGGCCACCCTGTGTGAATAGGAGGGACAGTGCTGTCCTGCATTTAGGAGCATGGTGGCCCCAGGATGAAGGACTGGCCTGAGAGGAGGCCAAGAGCCTGTACCCAGTTAGGGCCCCTGCTCCTCACATCCCATGCAGGTCTGTCCCTTTCCTCCAGGGGAGGCTCTTTACCCTCCCCCTGCTGTCTCCCTCCCCCAGGACAGGGTCAGCAGCATCCACCCTGAGGACCTGATGCAGATCATCAGCCATATGGACTCCCTAGACAACCGCAGGGTGAGTGGCCGAGGCCTGTGGCATGCTCTGGGCCCCCAGCCAGTGCCACATGACTGGCCAACCTGGCACCTGCTTCAGAGGTTTGGATGACTGTGCAGGTGATGCACAGGGGAAAACTGAGGGCTCATCCTGGGGCTGGGGCGCCAGCCTGGCCCTGTGCTGAGCAGCAGGGAGTAGACTGGGCTTCCATGGAGCAGGCTGAGCCATCACCTGGCAGATAGGCCAGCCATGGGGACTTCATTGTCCAACCAGGGTCCTCTGGGCTCCCTGAGACCTACGGTGTCCCCACAGTGTCGAGGGGACCTGACCAAGACCTACAGCCTGGAGGCCTATGACAACTGGTTCAACTGCCTGAGCATGCTGGTGGCCACGGAGGTGTGCCGGGTAAGCACACCCATAGTAGACATGGCAGGGTGCCCATTACCATGCCCAGGGAGGCCCTGAATCCCACCCTACCTCAAGTTCAGTGATGGAACTTTAAAGGTTACATTGCCAGGGCCATGGCAGTGCCTCCTTTAGTGATGACAAATACCCCATCTTGTGCTCCCTCTGTGCCCAGCACTTCCTGGTCCTCTTTGGGACCTTACTGGGGCAAATAGCTCCCCCCTAGTGGTGCCATGCTGAGGACATCTTGTACCTTTTAGGTGGTAAAGAAGAAGCATCGGACCCGGATGTTGGAGTTCTTCATCGACGTGGCCCGAGAGTGCTTCAACATTGGGAACTTCAACTCCATGATGGCTATCATCTGTGAGTGCCTGGGGGCCCGCTATAGGGGTGTCTCGGGCTGGCCCCCACCCCTCCCTGGTCTGACCACACTTGCTGTTCCCTGTAGCTGGCATGAACCTCAGTCCTGTGGCACGGCTGAAGAAAACCTGGTCCAAAGTCAAGACAGCCAAGTTTGACGTCTTGGAGGTAGGCACAAGCTTATGCCACAGCCTCACCCGGCATCACCTGGAGGGGCCCTGACAGTGGGAGGGGGCTTCCAAGTGTAGTGGCGAGTTCCACCTGGCCTGGTGCTATCATCTTCAAGTGGTGCGTACTCAAGCTGTTCAAGGCTAGGATCTTGCTACTTCTGGACTCAGCATTGCCTAAGGCAAGTTCTGGAGAGTGGTTAATAAAGGGTTTGCAAAAAAAAAAAAAAAAAAAAAAAAAAAGGCTCGGCGCCTATAGCTCAACCGGCTAAGGCGCCAGCCACGTACACCTAAGGTGGCGGGTTCGAATCCCCAGCCCAGACCCGCCAAACAACAATGATGGCTGCAACCAAAAAATAGCCAGGCGTTGTGGCAGGCACCTGTGGTCCCAGCTACTTGGGAGGCAGAGGCAAGAGACTCGCTTGAGCCCAGGAACTTGGAGGTTGCTGTGAGCTGTAATGCCACGGCACTCTACCCAGGGGGACAGCTTGAGGCTCTGTCTCAAAAAAAAAAAAAAATATATATATATATATATATATAATCTTGTAGTTGTAATCACTCTGTGGTTCTCTCCTACACGTTAATAAATTTTATGCCTTTTTAAAGAATAAAAATGTTTTGAGAGTGGCTCAGTGCCCACAGCACACTGGTTATGGCGCCAGCCACGTACACCAAAGACAGTGGGTTCCAACCCAACCCAGGCCAGCTAACCAACAATGACAACTGCAACAAAAAATAGCCGGGCATTGTGACATGCACCTGTAGTCCTAGCTACTTGGGAGGCTGAGGCAAGAGAATTGCTTGAGCCCAAGAGTTTGAGGTTGCTGTGAGCTGTGTCACCACGGCACTCTACCATGGGCAACATAGTGAGACTCTGTCTTAAAAAAAAAAAAATGTTTTGGGAGTAACTGGAGAATACAGTTTAAAACATGAGCAAAACATCTCTTTATACCCATCTCATTGATAGGAAAGGAGGAAGTCAAGTGCTGCCAAGGATATGGGGAAATGAGAACCTTATGCACAGCTGATGAAGAACAAATTGAAATAGCCATTCTACATATTTAGTGGAGCCAGGCTTGGTGGCTGAGGCCTGTGATCTAGCACTCTGGGAAGCTAAGGCAGGTGGATTGCCTGAGCTCAGGAGTTCAAGACCAGCCTGAGCAAGAGTGAGACCCCTTGTCTCTTAAAAAAAAGAAAAAATCGCCGGGTATTGTGGTGGGTGCCTATAGTCCCAGCTACTCGGGAGACTGAGGCAAGAGAATCGCTTAAGCCCAAGAGTTTGAGGTTGCTATGAGCTGTGACACCACAGCACTTTACCCAGAGCAACAAAGTGAGACTCTGTCTCAATAAATATATAAATAAACTTTTACAATTTTTAATAAAATTAAATTTTTTTAAATTAGAAATAGAAACAAAAATTAAAATTTTTCAAAACAGAATATACACTTTGAATTGTACAAAGTCCTCAGGGATAAAACCCCATGTATTTTGTATTGCTGAGTAACAAAGTATCACAAATTTAGTGGTTTGAAACAACAGTTATTTATTAGATCATAGTCTGTAGCAGAAGACTAACTGCATTCTCTACTCAGAGTCTTACAAAGCCGAGATCAAGGTGTTGGCATACCTATATTCCTTTCCGGAGGCTGAGGAGGGAAAGAATCCAGTTCCAGACTCATTCAGTTGTTTCATAATCCATTTCCTGCACTTGTGGGTCTGAGGTCTGCATTTCCTTGTTGGCTGTCAGCCAGGGCTGGTCTCTGCTCCTAGGAGACACCCACATTCCTTCATCTCATGGCCCCTTCCACTACAATGTCAGTGACACCATGTCCATTCTTCCTTGTGCTGCAAATCTTTCCAGTTCTCTGTACTTTTGAAGGGGCTGTGTGATTAAATTAGGCCCACCTACCTGGATAAACACCTTATATTAAAGTCAACTATGTACATAACATATATGTGTGTGTATCATTACATATAAGGCCAACTATGTAGAAATAACATAATCATGAGAGTAACAGCTCATCAAAAGTTCCAAGGATGAGAACCTAGAAACTTAGGGAGCCATTTTTAGAACTCTGCCTACCACTACCTCATTTCATGAGAGGTAAATCTGCCTACCACTACCTCATTTCATGAGAAATAACATAATCATGAGAGGGACAGCTCATCACAGGTTCCAATGATGAGAGCCTGGAAACTTAGGGAGCCATTTTTAGAACTCTGCCTACCACTACCTCATTTCACTCAAAGTGACCACCACCCTGTCCCCCTAAGTACACTTCCCTGTGGAATGCAGTGCATGTCCAGAGAGCAATTCAAATAGAGCAAGCTGGCCTCTGAGCCCAGAAATCCCACCTCAATTGAGAAAGGCTACCAAAAGGTCTATAATTTTGGCCTGGAAGAACAAGTTATCAGTGGTAATAAGCAAGGAGCCTAGATAGAGTGAAAAGAAGAGAAACCAGAACATCAGAAGTTTGGCCAGAGAAGTAGCTTGGGCTACCCTGAAGAGGACCTTGAATCTCAGAGAAATAGCATTTTGAATGTCACTTAGAAGAGTAAAGTTCTATCTTGGCACCTGTAGCTCAGTGGCTAGGGCGCCAGCCACATACACTGGAGCTGATAGGTTCGATTACAGCCTGGGCCTGCCAAACAACAATGACAACTACAACCAAAAAATAGCCGGGCTTTGTGGCAGACGCCTGTAGTCCCAGCTATTTGGGAGGCTGAGGCAAGAGAATCGCTTAAGCCCAAGAGTTTGAGGTTGCTGTGAGCTGTAATGCCACGGCACTCTACCCAGAGTGACACAGTGAGACCCTGTCTCAAAAAAAAAAAAAAAAAAGAAAAAAAAAGTGCAAAGTTCTCTAAGGTGGGGGACATACACCCCAGCAAGTCACAAGATCATCCATTAGAGTGGGAAGAAAATATTAGAATATGTATAAATATATTTTTAATTTCTTTTCTTTAGATTTTCATTTAGATTTTCACAGTTGTACATGTGTATGAGTCACTTATTACTGCAAAATAATCATCTCCAAAGTCAGCAACTTAAAGCAATGAATATTGCTCATCTCACCCTGATTCTTAGGGTCAGGAGGGTACAGTCCAGCTGACTGATTCTGGCTCACAGTTTCTCACAAGGGTGCAGTCAAGATGTCAGTCCATGCTATATTCATTTGAAGACTTGGCCAAGACTGGAAGATCAACTGCCAAAGTGACTCATTTACATGGCTGGCAAGTTAGTGCTGGTAGGAGGCCTCAGTTCCTCATTACGTTGATCTCTCCACAGTGTTGAATGTCCTCATAACATGGTCTCTGGCTCCCTCAGAGCTGGTGATCCAAGAGTATACTTTCTTTTATGACCTAGCCTTAGAAGTAACAGTCCAAGGCCCAGCACAGTGGCTCATACCTGTAATCCTAGCACTCTGGGAGGCCGAGTTGAGTCAATGGTTTTAGCTCACGATTCAAGACCAGCCAGAGCAAGAGCAAGACCTCGTCTACTAAAAAAAGAAAAACTAGCCCAGCATGGTGGTACACACCTCTAGTCCCAGCTACTCAGGAGGCTGAGGCAAGAGGATTGCTCAAGCTCTCTAAGAGTCTGAGGTTGCTGTGCAGGCACACACAAAATGTTCCGCTCATGCTACCTATTAGTTTTATTATCCTCTCTAGAAGCACATCCAAGAGGTGAAGCAGACCTCGAGTGAGGGAAGAAGGGGAAAAAGGGAAGGCTGGGATCAGGATGGCAGAGAACATCTCTCCCCAAACCCCAGAGGGTGGTTAGCAACTTCAGTGGGACCCAGCTGGGTTCCCAGTGGTGTTAAGACAGCCCTTTCCTCTTCTATGGAGAAGGAGACCTGGGGTCTGAGCTAGTTCAGCCCTCATCCACCCCTCTCAGACCTTGGGTTTGGGATGAGCTTCCCTTGCTCTGCCCCAAATTCAGAGTTGGGACTACACTTTATACCTCTCTGCACTGAGTCATCAGCACATCTCGGGATAAGGTGACTGACAAACAGGCAGCAGGGGCAAAACTAAGGCTGAGTGCTGGGCTTTGCAATGGTCCCCCATCTTAAGAGAGGTTGAGCAGCAGCTCAGGACCTATAGCTCAGTAGCTAGGGTGCCAGCCACATACACCAGAGCTGCTGGGTTCGAACCCAGACCGGGCCTGCCAAAGGATGACAACTACAACAACAACAACAAAAAAAATAGCTGGTTATTGTGGTGGGCACCTGTAGTCCCAGCTACTTGGGAAGCTGAGGCAAGAGAATCACTTAAGCCCAAAAGAGGCCAGGGAGATGCTCTTGGACTGGAAGGCTCAGCGCTAGGGGTAGAGGCAAGGGAAGAGGAAGTCACTGGAACCAGGAGGAGGAGCTGACCTTACACATGAAAGTTTAGGATGTGAGCTGACACACCCCACCCAATGTCTCTACAGTGGACAAGAACCTGGCTGGGTGGGATCTGAGCTCCCCTCTCCAGCAGGATCCTTCTCCCTCCTAGAACTTCCTCCCAACTTCCCTCTGTCACCCCAGCCACACCCCAACTTTTCAGCCTTGGGACAGCCAAGATGCTACAACCCAGCACCTCTCTATGCCTCTTTCCTACTTTTAGAAGGTAAAAAATGTGGCTCGGCGCCTGTGGCTCAAGCGGCTAAGGCGCCAGCCACATACACCTAAGGTGGCGGGTTCAAATCCAGCCCAGGCCCACCAAACAACAATGATGGCTGCAACCAAAAAATAGCCAGGCATTGTGGCAGGCACCTGTAATCCCAGCTACTTGGGAGGCTGAGGCAGGAGACTCACTTGAGCCCAGGAGTTGAAGGTTGCTGTGAGCAGTGAAGCCAGGGCACTCTACCCAGGGGGACAGCTTGAGGCTCTATCTCAAAAAAAAAAAAAAAAAAAAAGAAGGTAAAAAATGTTTTAAACTATAAATGATTAGCCAGGTATGGTGGCTCACACCTGTAATCCTAGCACTCTGTAAGGCTGAGGCAGTTAGACTGCTTGAGCTCAGGAGTTTGAGACCAGCCTGAGCGAGACTCCATCTCTACTAATATAGAAAAACCAGCCTGGTGTTGTGATGAGTGCCTGTAGTCCCAACTACTGAAGAGGCTGAGGCAAGAGGAGTGCTTGACCCCAACAGTTTGAGGTAGCTGTGAGCTATGTCACCATAGCACTCTACTCAGGGCAACAGAGTGAGCTTCTGCCTCAAAAAGAAATAAAAAAATCTCCTAAGGATTTCAAATTTTAACTTTCAGGTTTACTCAGTAACGAAAAATAGATCAAGAGGCTGATAACAATACTCATTAGCCTTTCCTACAGTGTCCCAGACACTGTGCTAGATTACATGCATTAGCCCCTTGATTCCCCATAAAGATCCAGCAAGGTTACTCCCATTTTACAACTAAAGAAACTGAGGTTTAGAGAAGTTAAACTCTTGGCCCACAATGACAGCAATGACACCACCATCATCTCTCATCTTAATCTTAGCAACAACCTACCTGGCTTAATATTGCCCCCTACGGTGTATACCTCACCAGCACCCAGAGTAATTCCCAATGCTCCAGCCTTTAAAAGCTTGGGGCATTTTTTTTTTCCTTTTTTACGAGAGTCTCACTCTGTTACCCCAGGCAAGAATGCTATATGGCCTCAGCCTAGCTCACAGTAACCTCAAACTCCTGGGCTCAAGTAATCCTCCTGCCTTAGCCTCCCTAGTAGCTGGGATTCCAGGCACCTGCCATAACACCAGGCTAATTTTTTTTTTCTATTTTTAGTAGAGGTGGGGTCTTGCTCTTTTGAGGCTGGTCTCAAACTCCTGAGCTCAAGAGATCTTCCCACTTCAACTTCTCAGAGTGCTAAGATTACAGGTGTGAGCTACCAAGCCCATTCTGTTGTGGCACCTTGAATAAATCCACACAAAGTCCTTGCTTATTTCTCTGACCCATCTCCTATTTCTCTCCCAGCACCACTCGGCTCCACACCACTGACTACGTTCTGTTCTCCAGTCTTTCAAACTTGATCCTCCCAGGCTGTTCCTCTACTTGGCACAATTTCCCCACCCCAGTCTCTGTCATCATTCAGTTCTCAACCCAAATGTTGCTACAAGAACAGGCCTCCCTGACAGCCCTGACAAAACTAGCAAGGACATGAGCTCTGCTATTAGGCAGAGAAGGTGATTCACATGTTTCTTCCTATAGTCTGTCATCCCCATTGGATAGACTCAGTGTTCTCTAAGGACAGGGAGGTTTGCCTTCCCAGCATTTACAACACTGCCTAGAACCAAGAACAATCCACATTAAGTTCTTGCTGAAAGAAATAAAGGAGTTGGGGAAGAAGAGAGGCAGGATGTGAGCCCAAGTCTGGGAGCCCAGTCAGCTGTCCACTAAAGGACAGTGCCCCCCCCCATGCACCTACGGAAGGGTTCCCTGCAGACTTGGAAAAATACATCCCAAACTGCAACTGTGCTTCCACCTGAGAAGTATATGGAATGAAATGGGAAGGGAGGCCAGGTGTGGTGGCTCACACCTGTGATCCTAGCACTCTGGAAGGCCTAGGTGAGTGGATTGCCTGAGCTCACAGGTTCGAGACCAGCCTGAACAAGAGCAATACCACAGCTATAAAGATAGCCAGGCGTTGAACTGGGCACCTGCAGTCCCAGTTACTTGGGAGGCTGAGGCAAGAGGATCACTTGAGCCCAAGAGTTTGAGGTTCTGGTGAGCTATTATGCCATGGCACTCTACTAAGGGCAACAAAGTGAGACTCTGTCTCCAAAAAAAGAAAAAAAGAAAGAAAGAAAAGGAAATGGGAAGGGAACTTTTTTAAAAAACCATATGTACTTCTATATTTATTCGCAATTTTTTCAGATACATGTATTAATTACAATTTTTTTAAATGCATGCAAAACTAGGTGATTCTACCCTTCTAGGTAAACTGTCCTGTGTCTTAGATCAAGACACATTACCTGCATACACCTTCCTCAATTCCCAGATTTCTCCCTTTAGCTCCCTGTGGTAGAGAGCATCAACACAGCCTCAAACCATCTGCTCTTAGGCAGAACCAAACAAAGAGAAGGATTATTTGAAAAACATCCTCTGAAGCAGCACTTCTCCACCAGCAAGACATCTGAATCACCTGGGAGCTTCTGGCAATGCAGACGTCTGGCCCCACTCCCAGGATTCAGTGGGTTGGATCCAAAATGCTACACAAAAAATTCTGCAGGGTAATCCACAGAGAGGGGCGTGGTTTAAACAACACCCCTTCAGGAATCTCTGCCTCTATCCTTGGATCACTTTAGGCTGGGGCAGCAAGAACCAATTCTCCAGTTTGGTCAGGAATGGCTACTAAAACTGCCCTTTTTGCACTATTCAAGATTTAACCATCACAACTCTTATGGACCTCTGGTTCATCCTTCTGTACTGGGGCCTGAAAATCAGAGGGAGAAGGGAATGGATCACAGCTGGTGCTAGTAGCAGCTTTTCTGCCACAGCTGAGGTCTTCCTAGTAGAAATTTGTCAAGCACATGAACAGTGGCAGAAGGAAAATTAAGAAGCACCATTCTATATAGTAGGATCTGAGAAGCTTCAGTTAGGATTTAGGGAAATCTGACTCCCTTAAAGAACTAAAATTTTTCCTCCTTTATAATAAAGAATTATGTAATGGACCACTTCCCTTTTTGCCCTGGCTACCAGGAAGCTCAGGGATCACATTTACTCTCACAGCCAGTGCATCTGTTTCTCTTATTTTTATCTTTGGCATTGAGGTTCTATTGTCCTACCTTCATTATGTGCAAAGCCACCTCAAATCTTTCCTATAGCAATGGAGCATAAAGAAACCTAATGAATATTCACATAGCATTTCCTACCAGCAAACTTCTGTACAGATCATCTCCAGAGCCCAGCTCTGTCCACACTCCACAAACACAAAGAAAGGAAGTTTCCTCTGTGTCTTCCTTTAAGGACCACTGGGAAACCCAACAGGACTGAGACAGCCCAGGGGAGTTCCTTAATTACCAGTTCCGTCCATGGCCCCTTTTCCAAGCCAGTTTATTCTCTTTAGGTTGGGGTGAAGAAGGATCCATACATCCCTGTGGCTCCACCCTGTCTCCCTCCACACCCAGATCCCAAATAACCAGGCCACACACCAAGTTTCAAGTATCTGTCTCTTCCTTTCACTCTCTCAAAAGAAAAAATAAATAAATTGCAGAAGGCGGCAGCATTACCAATCTTCCCTGGCTCCCAGACACCCGACCCCCAGACCCCTGCCCCCCACCCTCCCTCCCACATTTCCCAGTCCCTAAACCCATCCCTCCCCTTTCCCCCCCCAAAAAAAAATCCCAGGAAAAAGAAAAAGCCACAGTTAGACCTTCCACTCATGCAAACCGGCAAAGAAAAAAGGTGGGGAGCATGTGGAAGGCAGGGGGTCCACAATGGAGTCCCCTACTTCTCCCCCCAAAAACCACCTTTGAGAAGAAAAAAAGTGGAAAAAATAAATGAGAAATCAAGGGACATGGAGAGCCATGAGGGCAGGGGTGACCTCAAACCCTGCCTCAGGAGAGAGCGGAGCCTATGGCCCTGCATCCCTGCAGCGAGTGCTCCTTGAGGGGGGCCCTGACTTCTGGAATGTGTGTGGGAGAAGATGGGGGAGGGCAGGTGGCCCCCGTGGGTGTGTGTGTGCATTGGGGGCAGGGAGGGAGTAGGGGTCCTAAGGAGCAAGGGCTCAGAACCAGGAGCCCAGCTCCCTCCCAGACCCCAGATTCCTGGGGTTCAGGAGCCCAGTTCTGGGGTGCAGGGATACATGCAGAGGAGTGTCCCCCCTCCAATGGGCTGGATCCAGTTAGAAAGGAAATAAATAAGAAGGGGTGGGAGGGAGGCCAAGGGGGTGTGAAGGGCTTGGGCAGTTCAGTCCAGACCAAGGGCCCGGGTGATGGAGGCAGGGTGAGTCCAGGCCAAGCCAGGGCAGGAATCAGAGTCTCTCTCGGGCTGGGACCCAGATGTAGGGTCCTGAGAGGTCCTCGATGACACGCTTCACCTTGTGGTAGATCTCTTCAAAGCTGTCACCCTCCACGATGGCTAAGAGTGGGGTAGAGTAGGGAGTAAGCCCAAGACCCAGAGGACTCCTGGCCAAGGGAGTGGCACCAGCCCAAATGAAGGGGCGCCTTTTCCTAATTACAACCCATGAGCTATCAAGCTGCACCCACCCATAGGGGGCACCTCTTTCTAAGCCATCCACATAGTGGGGGCAGCTTTTTTGAAGCTCAAGAAAGGTACTCGGTGTGCTGGCAATGCCTCACTGCAGTCTTACCTGAGAAACACTCTGTGAACTCTTGCTCCAGCTTGGTGGCTCTGTCGAAGGCTTTACGGGCTTGCTCCTCTGTGATCCGCTTGTTAATCTCTCTGTGAAGGGGAGGGAGATACAGACCTGAGAGCAAGTCCCACCCTGTCTTTTACCTCCTCCTCCATCCCCAGACATTAAGCTGCAATCAGTATTTTCTCATTTGGAGAAATACAAAATACAAATACAAATACAAAATAATACAATTCCCAGTATCCTCTGGGGCCACAGATGAGTTCCACCCACAGTCCACCCCAGCTACTCCAGGGAGCTCTCCTAAGCTCATCCTTCCAGCCTGCAAACCCACAGAAGGGATTTGGACTCTAACTCCCAACAGCCCCCAGGCCCTGGCTCGCCCAGTGGGCATGTGCCCCAGGAGCTACTGGGAGTTGTATAGTCCTGCCATGCCCCAAGCAGGAGAGAAGGGGAAATGCCCAGACTCCCTGCATCCTCTGGTTCCAGCTCTCCATGCAGATCCCTTTCAAGGGCTACTGGAACCAGTGTCCAGAGTTCTGAGGGGAGAGTTCAACACAGAGGCCTTGTGAGGCATAAGGCAAAACTGTGGGGGAGTGGAGGGGAAGCCCCCAGGACCATACTCACAGCACATTCTCCAGGGAGCGGGGGCGGATGAAGATGGCGATAGGGTGCAGGTGGGCCGCCTGCAGCCGCCGCACGGCATTGGCTGAGACATCAAGGATGCAGTGCTTCCCCTGAGGGTAGGCAGGGTGGGTGGAGGGGGGCCAGCAGGTGGTGGGAGAGGACAGACGGAGGATGGG
Organism: Galago senegalensis; assembly: GCA_963575145.1. Taxonomy (NCBI): domain Eukaryota; kingdom Metazoa; phylum Chordata; class Mammalia; order Primates; family Galagidae; genus Galago; species Galago senegalensis. The sequence goes on from CAUYTI010061956.1 coordinate 47,989, forward strand.
ACACAGGACATGGAAAGGTAGGGAACAGGAGGTTGGCCAAAGGGAAAGGAACATGGTTGTCAGAAGACATGTGGGCAGTCAGAGGGCAGGAAGTGGGTATGAACAGACAGAGTAAAGGACAGAGAGAATAAGGAGAGGGGAAGATGGAAAACAGGGGAAGAGAGCAGGGATGGGACAGAATGAAGGGAAGAGAAAAAGGAGGACCCAAAAGATGGTAGCAGAGAAAGGGTAACAGGCAACAGCAAGTGGAGTGGGGGTGCAAAAGGCAGGAACAGGACAGGTGGGGAAGGAAAGCAAAAGATAAGGAGAAAGGAAGTAGGATAGGAGGAGGAGAAGGGGAGGACAGACAGAGGACAGACAGATGGAAGGAACAAGGAGAGCCAGATGGGAGGGAGGGGAGGCAGATGGAGAAAAGAGCCATGGAGAAAGGGCAGGCAGGGTGGGGAGCAGCAGGAAAAAGGAGTTAGCAGGAGTGGGAGAGGGGAGAGAGGCCCCAGAAAAGGTGAGGAACCAAGAGAGGACCAGAGGGGGGTCATGAAAAGGGGAGGGACCAAGTGGGGGAAGGCCAGGCCACCAGCAACAAAGCCACATGAAGAGAAATGGGGCAATGAGGAGGGAGGGGAGCAGAGAAGGAGACAGATGGTGATAAGAGAGTTTGGGGTCAAGAAGTGAGAGGGAGAGGGGAATGGGGCACAAGAGAGCAGGTGGTCAGACAGAGTTGCCCAAGAGGAGAATGAGGTGGAGGAGTGGAGCCGAGACCCAGCAGGGAAAGAGACAGAGAGAAAGAGAGTTAGAGAGAGCTGGAGGGAGGCAATGGGGAGGGGAGAGAGGAAGAGGACAGAGTGCCCACCAAGTCCTACCTGCTCTGCCACCTCTCGCACAGACTGGACACTGGTCCCATACAGGTGGCTGTTGTACTGGCCGGCCTCAATGAACTTGTGTGCCTGAATGTCCTTCTCCATTTTCTCTCGGGATGACACAAAGTGGTAATCCCGGCCGTCGATCTCATACTCCCTCTTGGGCCGCGTCGTATCTGCCAGGAAGCCACCCCATCCCCCAAAGATCTAACCATCATCCCTCTGGCTTAAAAGATGCCTACATCAATCAAGCCCCCAAAGAGCCCAACTTGTCTTTTAGTGGAAGGGGGCTGGTGGGAACACGAAGACTGAGAATGGATAGAACCCCTTCCCCGAGTAACCTCGGATTCCCCATGTCTCTGGCCAGGAAATGGCCATGATAGAACATGATGGTGGCTGAGAAGCACCTCTGACAAACACTGTGTCCCCCTGTACACTAATGCCTGCAGGTGGCTCTGCCTATGCTTTCCATGGGTCCTATGCTTTCCTCGGCCCATTCCCACCTCTACCCATATGCAAGGTCTCAGCACTCACGGGGAACACAGGATCCAAACTTGTCGGGGAACTCGGAGAGAAGATCATCATTGGCGCGGTCCTTGGTGGGCCCAAGGATGATGATGGGGCGAGCATAGTGCACTGGGGAGAGAGCCCAGCTTAGGCTGTGCACAGATGGGGAGCAGCAAGGGCTGGGGCCAAGGGAGGGGACAGGGCTCACCTTCCATCTGCGTCACTGTCTCATAGCTCAGAACCGAGTCTTCTCGACCTGGTGAGAGATAGGATGTCTACAAGGGGCTCCAAGGCAGGGGACTTGGAGTCCCTGTGCACCTTTCTGAGGATGTCAAGAGTAGCTCAGTGCTGCTCTTTTCGCCCCACGTCTTCACGAACTGGCCCTACCTACCCTGTGATCCTGAGCTGGAGCCCCAGTCCTAGGAAGAAAAAGCAGGTCATGCAGTTGGTTAGAGTTCAGCTCCATAAGCCCTGCTCTTACACCCAAGCTCACCTCTTCCTCCACCTACCTTGGCCTTTAATCTTGACCACTCTCGTCGCTCAACCCTGTGGGATACATAGGGGTGTAGAGAGTAGGGAAATGTCCAGTGAGGAGCCCTATGGCCTCCGTTCTCTGGACCTCCTGACAATTCCATCTCCCAGCAGGCCCCCAACCCTGTTCTCAATGAGTTATCTATCCCAAACCCTCATAGGCGTCATGGTCCCTAGGAGGGCCCAGCAGATCACCCCCAAGAGGTCAGAGGGCAGACCTGTACCCTATTGGCTTCCCACCCTGGAGGACCTTGGGAACTTCAGCACTTGTGGCAGCAAGGCTACAGACCCCGAGAGCCTCACCGTCGTTTGCTGGGGATGAAGCCAATGTCATCCGTCTCACTGTCGGAGTGGACTCGCCGTGCCTGCCACCATTCCTCATCACTAGCATCAATTACATGCAGCACATCCCCAAAGCGGAAGCTCAGGGCCTGGCTCAGGAACCCGCAGTCCTTAGTCTTGTCATAATCAAACAGGGCCCTGGAGGGCAAGTGGGTATCAGTCAGAGGCTGGCACCAGACACCCTGAGACCCACCCTGAGGCCTACTAATGGCACCCCTGTGAGTACCACAGACTCTGTGGAAACCAAAACCTGTGTGAGGACCAAAAGCTCTACTATAACTCAGAAACACCACCACTATTAACCATCTTTCCATCTGTGCTGAATGCAATTTTGAGAGCCAGAACTCCCCCCACTCAAGAAATCAGTCTGAGGGCGGCACCCATAGCTCACATACAGCCAGGATGGCCAGCTCAAACCCAGCCCAGGCCAGCTCAACAACAATGACAACTGAACAAAAAAATAGCCAGGCATTATGGCAGGCGCCTGTAGTCCCAGCTACTTAGCAGGCTAAGATAAGACAATTGCTTAAGCCCAAGAGTTTGAGGCTGCTGTGAGCTGTGATGCCATGGCACTCTACCCAGGGTGACATAGTGAGACTCTGTCTCAAAAGAAAAAAAAAAAAAAGGCTTGGCGCCTATAGGTCTACCGGCTAAGGCGCCAGCCACGTACACCTAAGGTGGCGGGTTCGAATCCCCAGCCCGGACCCGCCAAACAACAGTGACGGCTGCAACCAAAAAATAGCCAGGCATTGTGGCGGGCGCCTGTGGTCCCAGCTACTTGGGAGGCGGAGGCAAGAGACTCGCTTGAGCCCAGGAGTTG
>CAUYTI010061961.1:0-14149 GCA_963575145.1 Galago senegalensis
GGTGAGGGGAGTAATTAACAATGACTGCTTGCTGAGGGCACGGGCTCCTCCCACAAGGAACTCCTGTGGAGGAATGGCCTGAGCTCCAGGCCTCAGCTGCAGATCATCTTGCTTGGATGTTGCCGTCTCCTACACAATATAGTCACTGTGTTTAAAAATAAAAAAAGTAAAAACTAAGAAACAAAGCAGAGAAATGTCATGAAGGGAGGTTCCAGCCAAAAATACCTGACAAAAACTATCATGAAAGACTCTCCAAAGGCCACAACTTTGTTCAAAAGCATCAAAGGTTTGGACAAACATCAACAAAACAATTCTGTGAAGACATGGGTCCTGAAACTGCCTATCCAATTGGACTGATATCACACTTGTTAGAGTTCCTTGTAGTAAAAGATAAATATCACAAGACATATATGTAATCCTTCTCAATTTGTTGAAAATATTTTGTCTTCCATTACCTCCCAGAATATGTTCATAGTTCACTATGGCACACCCATACCCATTGGAATGTCTATTCCTGAAACAAGAACATTTTCTTTTTGAGAGTCTCCCTATTCATTTGTTATTTAGGATGAAATTTTCTTTCTATTCTTTTCATTGAATTTCAGCATCCAAAGTATTTTATATGTTTTTCTGCTTGAAAGTCATGAAAAAAATAATAATTTTTTTAGAAGTAAATATTTTTGTAAATAATTTTCATTATAATGACTGGATTTATTTTAAAATGTGAAAGCTCAAAATAACATTAAATTTACATTTAAAATAAAGTACATAAAACTTATTAAGTATAAATCTCAGACAAAATGAACTTCAGACATATAAGAGGATCCAAAGTTCATTATGTTCTATAACTTTTGAGAAAATTTGAAAGCATTCAGAGTTTTATTATTTGACTGAATGACCCTAGTTGGCCTTAAAATAAGCATGTAGGTTATGTGTTATGGTTAAGATTGCACATGTATTGGTAGACATGCATAGGTTTGAGTTTAACAATTTATATATTTACAAAAAATTAAAATGCATATACAGCAATGATATTGCTCAGAGTGAACAATATCACTCAATGGTATTGCTCACAGTGAACAATTACATCTGTGCCGAATTCTGCGTTGGATAGCTTGATAACAATCCTGATAGAAAATTTAGTGTTTACATTGGACCCTCCACTTAATGTCATGTATTGGAAGTAATAGTTCTTCCAGATTTAGCTTTTTTACCAGCTTCCTACCATTCTGCATTGAGTATATTACTGCCCTCTGGGTTTATTATGTATTGTACCAGGAGATCTGAGAATATCCTCTATTCTTTTCATTTGACAATGTTTTTTACTTTTTTTTTTATTAAATCATAGCTGTGTACATTAATGCAGTCATGGGGTACAATGTGCTGGTTTTATATACACTTTGAAATATTTTCATAGAACTGGTTAACATAGTGTTCACTTTTACCTTTGTTAATATGTAGGGTCTATACAAATTTGGAAAGTTAAAGTTCTCAAGCAACACAGAACTTGGAACTTAAAAACATACATATACACACATACTTAAGCACATATATATGCATAAACATGTGCATACATACATACATAAAGAGAAGGGCAGAGAAAATGATTGTACCTAAATTTATATATTTTATTCCAAAACTCCTTTGAATTTGACAACTTTGCCTAATGTATCTTACCAAATAAATTACTATTTTGCAAAACATTTCATTAAAGGACTATGCGTGCCATTATACCAGCTTTCTATTATTGTTATTAATTTCCTAATGAGAAAACTAAACTTTAAGTTAATTAACTTTTAGGAAACAAAGATCCAAGAACTAGGTCAGACTTACTTTTTGCCTAAGTTAAAATTTGTGGTTTATTATAAAATATTTTTAAACATAAAAATGATCTGGTTTGCAGTACATCTATTAACTAACTCACCTTTGCAGTTGAAGTTCTAATAGTTTCATCAATTAATTTTTTATTATTATTATCAATTTTCATGAAGTTTCACACTGAAAAATTTAAAAAAATGTGTTTTATAACTTAAAATGTAAATTTGTTTTGTCAGTTATTCGCATATCACATATATGGATGTGAAAAGATAGTGAGCCACTATTAATGAATACAAAGTGCTTAAAAAAGGAGAAGTTGAGTCCCAGTTCTCATATTCATGTAGGATAACCCACATATCTTCATAATGCTTTTCACTTCAAACATCTGGTACCACTTAGTCTGAGAAAGTGAAGCACTGAAAACAGATTCTTAATTGTCATAATTAAAAATATAAAGCAACAAGGTATTTAGTCATGGGATCAATAAAATGTTATTTTTTTAAATTAAAGTTTTAAATGTCATGTTTTCAAAATGTAGGAATTTTTAACATCATTTTTATTCTTTTTAAAAAATATATTGTACTCTGGTCTCCAGTGAACCACTTCACTAAAGAAAAAGTGTTTGAGAGAATTGAATACAGTCTTGTTTAAAAATAGCCCAAGAAATCATTTAAAAGTTCCAACCACTAAAAAGGAGGATCACAATAAATTAATTGACTAATTAATTAATTTACTAGAAAAGGTAAACCTATTTTACTTAGAGATAAGTTTTGAAGACCATATTACATTTTAGTTAGTAGATAACAATGTATATATTTGAATCAAAATATTGAAGCTACAAAATTAAAAGTGTTCTATAGAAATTATTTTGAGGAAATAAAAAGATTTATAATTCCACAATTTTTAATTAAAAATCATTCCCAAGAACTAGTTTCACCTATTGTATTGACTCATTTCAAATAACTAGACTAATTTGTTTCTAGGAAACAGTTTTAATATGAGAATATAAAATATATAACTAGAAATGGCATATATATTTAATATCTATGCAGAAAACATTATGCTTGATCTTTTATTATTTAACTTTTTTACTGAGATAAGAGTAATTTAATTTTAACCTTTTGTTAAAAAAATTGTTGGTACAAAGAACCATTGAATCTGTAGATTACTTTGGGAAGTATAGATATTTTAACCATATTGATTCTTCCCTGCCATGACCATGTTTTTTTTCTTCCATTTGTTAATATCTTCTGCTTTTTCTTTTCTTAGGGTTTCATAATTTTCTTTATTGGGGTGCTTCACCTCTTTCATTATTTATATTCCTAGATATTTCACTTTCTTTGAAGCTACTGTGAAGGGGATTTTGTCCTTAACTAGCCTCTCATCCTGGTTGTTATTGGCATATGTAAAGGCTCCTGATTGTGGACATTGATTTTATATCCTGAGATGTTACTGTACTTTCTGATGACTTCCAGAAGTCTTGTGGTTGTGTCTTTGGGGTTCTCTAAGCATAAGGTCATGTAGTCAGCAAAGAGGGAAAGCTTTATCTCCTCTGCTTCCATTTGGATGCCCTTTATTTTCTTCTCTTGCCTGATTGTACTGGCTAGAACTTCCAGGAGTATGTTGAATAGTAATGGTGACAGAGGGCATCCTTGTCTGGTTCCAGTTCTAAGTGGAAAAGCTTTCAGTTTTACTCCATTCAGTAAAATATTAGCTGTGGGTTTGTCAAGATGGCTTTGATCAGTTTAAAAAATGTGCCACCCATGCCTATATGCTTTAGGGTTTTAAGTAGAAAAGGATGCTGGATTTTAGTGAATGTTTTTTCTGCTTCTATTGAGAGGATCATATGGTCTTTTTGCTTCTGTTGATATGGTAAATTACATTTATGGGCTTGCCTTGCACCCCTGGGATGAAACCTACTTAATCATGATGTATGACTTTTATGATGGGAAGCTGTAATCTATTGGCTAGGGTTTTGCTGAGAATTTCTGCCTCTATATTCATTAGTGAAATTGGTCTGACATTCTCCTTTTTACTTGGGTCTTTTGCAGTTTTGGTATCAGAGCGATGTTTGCCTGGTAGAAAATGTTAATAAAGATTCCCTCCACCTCAACTTTTTTTTTTTTTTGCAGTTTTTGGCTGGGGCTGCTTTTGAAACTGCCACCTCTGGTATATGGGGCTGGCACCCTACTCCTTTGAGCCACAGGCGCCACCCTCAACTTTTTTGAATAATTTCTGCAGTATGGTTACATGTTCTTCTTTGATGGTTTGATAGAATTCTCATGTGAAGCCATCTGGATCAGGGCATTTTTTTTGTTGGGAAAATTTTTATTGTTTTTTTGTCCTCAGTGCTTGAAATTGGTCTATTCAAGAGATCTGTTTCTTTCTGGCTAAGTCTAGGGAGAGGGTGTGATTCCAAATATTGATCCATTTCCTTCACATTGTCAAATTTATGGGCATAGTTTCTTGTAGTATTCAGAGATAATCTCTTATATCTCTTTGGAATCTGTTGTTATTTCCCCTTTACCATTTCCAATTCAGGTTACTAGAGATTTTACTTTTATATTTCTAGTTAGTCTGGCCAAAAATTTCCCCATTTCATTTATTTTTTCCAAAAAACCAACTCCTTATTTTGCTAATTTTCTGAATGTTTCTTTTGTTTTCAATTTCATTAACCTCTGATTTAATTTTAGCTATTTCTTTAATTCTGCCATGTTTAGATTTAGAGTGTTCTACTTTTTTCAATTCCATACATAGTTTGTGAGGTTTTTGATGCACTCTCTTTCTATTTTCAGGATACAGACATCTAAAGTGATAAATTTTCCTCTCAGGACAGCTTTTGCTGTATCCACAGGTTTTGGTAGCTTGCATCTTCATTGTTGTTTTGCTCAATTAAGTTAATTATGTCCACTTTTTGTCTCTTCCTCAACCCAATTATCTTTCAGCATCAGGTTTAATTTCCATGCCTTTGTGTGGGGTTCTATGTTTTTGCTGGTGTTGAATTCCACCATTATTGCCTTGTGTTCTGAGAAGATACAAGGTAAAATTTGAATTCTTTTGATTTTTTGAGGTTTGATTTGTGTCCTAGGATGTGATCAAATGTGGATAATGTTCCATGGGCTGATGATAAGAATGTATATTCTTTAGCTTTGGGATGGAGAATTTCATATGTGTCTATCTAGCCCATTTGTTCTAGGGTCACATTTAAGTCCCTTGTATCTTTGTTTAATTTCTTTTTAAAGCTGTCCAGTTCTGTAAGAGGAGTGTTAAAGTCCCCTGTTATTATGGTGTTATGGTATATCATATTGCTCAGACTAATTAAGTTCTATTTCAATTATCTGAGATCAATTAAGTTGGCATAAATATCTAAAATTGAAATGTCTTCTTGTATTTTTTTCTTAACCAATATGAAGTGTCCATGTTAGTATTTTTTGAGTTTAGTTGCCTTAAATCCACTCGTATCTGATAATAATATTGCAGCCCCTCTTTTCTTCTGAATTCCATTTGCTTAAAAAATTGTCTTCTGGGCAGTGCCTGTGGCTCAGTGAGTAGGGCCCTGGCCCCATATAACGAGGCTGATGGGTTCAAACCCAGCCCCAGCCAAACTGCAACAACAACAAAAAAATAGCCAGACATTGTGGTGGGTACCTCTAGTCCCAGCTACTTGGGTGGCTGAGGCAAGAGAATTGCCTAAGCCCCTGAACTGGAGGTTGCTGTGAACTGTGACGCCACAACACTCTACCAAGGGTGATAAAGTGAGACCCTGTCTCTACAAAAAAAAAAAAAAAAAATCGTCTTTATACTTCAAGGCTAGGTGTGTCTCCTGCAGACAGCAAATAGATGGATTGTATTTTTTTTTTTTTATCCAGTCCCTGCCTATGTCTTTTCAGTGGGCAATTCAAGCTATTAACCTTTATTGAGAGAATAGATAAATGTCATGGAGTTCTATTTATTTTATTTTGTGAAAGTCTATTGCTTACTTTTATCTTTTGTGTCATTGTGGAAGCTAGGTTTTGTCCTTTAGTTTGTAGGTGTGTGGTTTGCGTGTAGAATAGGTCTAAGTATTTCCTGTTGAGCTGGTATTGTTGTGGCAGACTTCCTTAATGTTTGAATATCAGTAAAAGATTTGATTTCTCTATCTATTCTAAAGCTTAGCTTAGCAGGATAAAGAGTTCTGGGCTCAAAATTGTGTAGTTTAAGTAGATTAAAGATAGATGAGCATTATCTTCTGGCTTGAAAAATTTCATTTGAGAAGTCCATAGTCACCCTGATGGATTTCCCCCATTGGTCAATTGGTGCTTAGTCCTGGCTGCTTGCAGAATCTTCTCTTTTGTCTTGACTTTACAGGTTCATGACAATGTGTCCTGGAGAAGCTGAATTTGAATTGAAATGACCTGGGGTCCTAAATCCCTCTAAAAGGAATGTGTCAAAATTTTTGGTGGTATTTGGAATTTTTCATTTATGATATCCTCTAGTAGGTCTTCCATGCACTTGGGTGTTCTTTCTCTTCTGGGATACCTATAAGTCATGTGTTTGAACACTTTATAAAGTCCCATAATTCTGTCAGTGAATGTTCTGTTTCTTTCTCTTTTTTTCTGTCTCTTTAACTGCCTGAGTCAGCTCAAGATCTTTATCCTCTACCTCTGAGATTCTTTCTTCTACATGACCTAATCTGTTATTGATACTTTCTACTGCATCTTTAAGTTCTCTGATTGAGTGCTTCAATTCCTTCAGCTCCACTATATCCTTTTTATATTCTTCATATCATTCATCTATTATTTGTTTTTGTTTTTGGATTTCCCTTTGGTTATTTTCCACTTTCTTAGCAATTTCCTTCAATGTTTTTACCACCCATGTTTTAAATTCCTCTTCTGTGTTAGTTTTGTGGAATTTTGGTTAAGTAAATGTTCTGGTTCCATCACCTGAATCCAGGCCTAAAAGTTACTGTGTAACTTGCAGTAGTACCTCTGTAGTTGATTCCCTCCCTACATTAACCACCTCCTTAACAGACCAGACATGCACCACATGTATTCAATGCAAGTTCCTTATGTTGACCATCTTCATATTTTGAGCAGTTTGTTACAGTCCTGTAGGTGGTCAACTTAAAAAGTTCTTCTATAGATACTATCTTAAGAATAGCAGATACAGAATAAATTATTTTCAGCTTTTCTTTTCAGAGATGCTAACAAGCACATCAACTACACAACTTCAAACAAAACACATTTATCATATGATATAATTACTGAAAGTACTGAACTAGTGCTGTAATAAAAAATGCTTTGAGTTAACAAAAAAGATTATTAGTTAATTCTATTTGAGATAAAGTCCTAGTCAGTAAATGCTTTATAATGGTGTGGGTTATTGAGCTAAACCTTGAAAATTAACTATTTATCATATTTGTTTAATTATGTGGGAAAAAAGGGGAAAAATTTATGCAGCAGAAATAGCATAACCAAATGCCCTGGATGAAAGAGTTCATGACTACTTTGATGATATTCCATGTTAAATAAAGAGGAGGTTATGGAAGGAGGTGAGGTTAGAACTGTAGGAGGAAGCTAGGCTGTACCATGCTGAATGTCTTTGCGATGTTTTGTTACTGTTAATTTTTTTACAGATATAAGATTATTTTGCTCAGTTACAAAGCAAAATAAAGAACATTTGTGGAATTAATTTACATGTTTTGTTTGTAGGACAGAACAAAGGGAGGAAAGAGGAATGAGAAAAGGAAGAAGAGAAATAAAGAAAGAAAATAAAGTTTATCAACAGATGAATGGATAAAGAAAGTATAAAACATATGCACATTGGAATATTATCCTGCTATCTAAAGGAATAAAACTCTGTCATTTGAAACAGCATGGATGGAACTGGAGGACACGATGTTAAATGGAATAAGCCAGAAATAGAAAATTAAGTACTGAATGTTCTCACTCATATGTGGAAACACAAAAGAAAAAAAGCTGAAATTATGGAAGTGAAAAGTAGAACAGAGGATATTAGGACTTGCCAATGTTAGAAGAAAGTAGGGTTAGGTAAGGATTTGTTAAAGAATATCAAATTACAGCTAGTTAGGAGGAAAAAATTCTAATGTTGTATAACACTGTAGGATGAATATCATTAGTAATACATAGTTTCAAATAGCTAAAAAGAAAATAATGAACGTTTCTAACACAAAAAATGTTTAAGTGTTTAAGATGATATGTATGTTAATTACTCTGATATGATCATTATATATAAAATGTCTCGAAAGATTGCTATGTACCCCATAAATAGGTGAGGTTATTATATGTCAATTCAAAAAAGAAGGAGGGAACAGAGAGAAGGGAAGGGGGTGGAAGAGATCTGGTTTCATCTCTTTTAACAAAATGCCCTCAATAGCACTTCAAATCTATAGAACTAGTGATACAACTTAATTTGTAATTTACTGTGTTTAGCCTTATCAACATATCTTAATCATGGCCTCATTCTCAGCTATATTCGTATAATTGGGGTCCTTCCTAAAGTAGCAGCTCAACTTCATTTCAAAACTAGAACATAATGAAATGAAAAATAGGAAGGGAAGGGAAAGGAAGAGAAGGGAGGGGGAGGGGATGGAAGAGACCTGGTTTCAGATCTTGGCTTGACTATTTGCTAATTGCATAGTCCTCAGTAAGTAACTTCATTTCTCTAAACACCAGTGTCTTTGTTTTTAAAATGAGAGAAAATCATGCCAAACTTATAGAAGTTATATGTGAAAAAGATGTAAATATAGAGAAAAATAAATGAGTACAGAGAAACATGACATTAAAGACACATAAAACTACTGAAATGTAGGAATTGCTCATTTTTATAGGGCATTTAAATTTTGTGTAAAATAATTTGACATTTGTTATGGAAACCTGTAATAATGCTATGTGATAGAATGAGTGAACGAATAAGACACTTATTATTCTTATTTTCCTAATAGAATTCCTGAAGCCTCTGTTCTCCAGAAAATATTGCGTTGATATGCTAGGTAGAACAGCAATGTATTTAAGAATCATTAATCTCAATTACCTTTATTTTCCACCAGAAAGTTGTTCAAATGACCTTACCTATGCAAATTAGGACTAATTACTCCCAGTAAAAGATCTAAGTTCAATTATCTGATATCTTGGAGTAGAGCCAGGGTATTTTGTCCCAAATATTTCAAACCTCCAGGAACTCATTTAACATCTCTTTTAACAAAATGCCCCCAGTGGCACTTCAAATCCAGAGAACTAGTGATATAACTTAATTTGTAATTTACTGTGTTTTGCCTTATCAACATATCTTAATCATGGCTTCACTTTCAGCTAAATTGGTATAATCAGAGTTCCTTCCTAAAGTAGCAGCTCAACTTCACTTCAAAACTAGAAAATCATGCATGCGAGTGTCTCATAAGTGCAAATAAAGTTTTAGTATTTCTAAATCCAATCATATTCTTAGTTCCATCATCTCGATGATCTATAGTATCAGCACCATTGTATGAGCTAGGGACAAACACTGAATTGTTTAAGTGTATATAAGTAGTGTGGACATTTATACATGTTAGATGTGTACTGTGTGTGTGTGTGTGTAGAGGGCATAAAAGAAAAATAAAGTTTCTTGGTGACAATAATTAGATATTAATGGCTTTATATCACCTCTCTCAGGTACTAGTGGTATGAGTTTTAACACTTACCCTCAGTTTTCTCTTGCTTGAACTGTGAACAATAATAGTAATAATGATGCCTCCTATTCAATCAGGATCAAGTGTGGTACTTCGTGAAAGTGCTTGGCACAGTGCTTTAGAGAGCAAGAATTTGAATAACTCAATTTGTTATTGTTGCTCTTTGTTGAGATCTTTCTCAGGGTCAGTGAATGCTTAATTCTGTTCCATGAAGTGCATCCTGAAGTGGCACACAGCGACTGAGCACACTTTAGTGTTTGCCAAACCCAAACATACAAAAAAAGTATCAACTCATTCAGGACCACTTGCTGACTTTAAGGACTCAAAGGAAATAAAACTACCAAAAGTAAATAGATATTTCTCAATTCTTTTTAGAACCATTCTAAGCATTTTGGAACTGCTTTTGTGAAATACTGACAATTTTGGAGTTACCAAGCAATAGGTAATTTTGCATGAAAAACTTTTGTGCCTTCTTGACATTTTTCTCCTAAATTTAAGAACTGCTTAAAGATTGTAAAGTAGATGTCATAGTGATTTGTAATCAGCTTAGATATCCCTACCCTAAAAATAATGGTATCATTGAGATTACTTACAATGAAATGAGATTCAGGAGAATTTGTAACTTCCTGGATAAAAGTGTGATTACAGCTAAAACCTCTTAAATCTCCACCATGTATTTGGATTACCAATTGATAGTATCCTTTGGGAAAACACAATGATAAAACATTTATTTTCTTTCAGAAAAAGAGATGTCATCAGGAATAATTGTCATTTTGTAGCTTACTGAGATAGGTGTTAGATGCCCCAGCAAAGATATCCTGTCTCCAAAACCTTTACGTAGGTTAGACTGCCAGAGGAACTTTGCAGATGTAATTAAGGCTATGGGTCTTAAAGCAGGGAGATTATCCTGGTGGATCCAATCTGATACTCTGAGCCCTTACTATCCAAGCACTTTCTCTAAAGGAAAGCACAAAAGTAATGAGGCGGAAGTAGAGATTAGAGAGATCTGAAGCATGTGAAGGACTTGACCCAATACAGCTCATTACAAAAATAGAGGAAGATGAACATCAACCAAGGAATTAAAGTGGATCTGAAGCTGAGAACTACCCTTAGCCATGAAATGGAAACTTCAGTCACAAAGCAGCACACTCAGAGTATGCAACAGAAGCCCAGCCCTACTGACTGACACCTTGATTTCTGCCTTGTGAAACCTGGATCAGGGAACCAATAGATCTGTGCTGTGTCCAGACTTCTGACCTACACAATGTGAGATGATAAAAGTATGAACATTTGAATTGCTTAATTTGTGGTAATTTGGTATGGTGATAATTGGAAATGTATACACTTATTTCATGTTGTTCTTTTCTGTATCTATGGTGCTGAGATTCATGAAGTCAGAATTGGGTAGAAAAATGAAGGCTTCCATTTCCATTGCTAATTGCCTCATTTATACTGACTTTCTGAAATTCCTGCTTAAGATTGTTTTCTTTGTTTTTTCTAAAACTCTTTACATTTAATATATCTTTTATTATTTATTATCTTTACATTATTTGAGGCCAATTAATTTTTTCAGAAATTATGTGGATCAAAGCCATCAGATACATTTTGTTAGAAATATTTGCTTCTAAAAAAAAAAAGAAAAGAAATATTTGCTTCTAAGAAGCACTCAATTCTAAGACTAGCATATGCATCCCAAATACGACAGACATTTGGTAACTCCTGTGTCCTGAACTTCTGGTATTCCCATCTTTGTATGATACTCTTCCTTTGAGTGAGGTGAAGCCTGTGGCTTGCATATAACAAATAGAATATGATAGACGTGATGTATGTAGTTACTTACATAGACCGTACTGTCCATCTTGCTAGGTGAGACTCTCATTTGCTGCTTTTGAGAAAGCAAGTGGTCATAACAATAAGGAACGTAAGGCAAACTTCAGGTTATAGCCCACAAAGTACTAAATACTGCTAATAACCATGTGAGCTTAGAAGTAGGTCCTTCCTGAGTCAAACCTCAGACACAATCAAAGTGCCAGCTGACATCTGTATTACAGCTTTCAAAAACCTGAACAAAAAACATAGCTAAGCTGTCTTTGAACTCCTGAGCCAAAGACACTGTGGGATGATAATTGTATATTGTTTTAAACTGCTAAGTTTATGAAAACTTGTCATACAAGATAAATAATATGACATACTTACTTTGCCAAAAATGCCGATAGCTGCTACTCAAAGATTACCAGAAGGTGAGGACCAATAGAGGTACTTACTCATAAAGGCAATTCAGTAGTTCTAGCATGAAATTTCCCAAACCACAGAGACAGTAGTCAATTTTTCCAAATGAAATGATAGGTGAAGTATTTTAACCTACTTAGTTGCTGATACAAATTTTATTTCTCACTTATATTTTTGTTTAGTACATGCTTTAAGTCTCAGCAAGTTTTAAGGGAGCCTCCAAGGCCCCTTGAGCAGGTTCAACTTGAGGTGTTAAATGGCATATGGAAGCTGCTGGGCTATATAATTAAGAGAATAGGAGCAGATCCAAACAAGCTGGAGGGAGATACAGAAAGAACCATGGACAAGAATTTGAAAGACATTGAGGAAAATATACCAATAATAGATGTTAAATAAAATTATATGTACTTTTGACAACTCCACAAATTTTAGTAATGCTTTCAAGGATAGATGAAATTTTTAATTCTTTTGGAAGCTGTCGTGACCCGTCGGGGTCCTGTGGCCCTGGTCTTGGTTAGCACAGGAAGGAACCAGGCGAGAAGCGGATTAGAAGTACAAGCTTGTGGAAGGCAGGCTAGCCCTTACTTTCTGGGTAGCCCTGAGCAACATCTGCACCAGCCTTTTATTGAGCCAGAACAACACAGGTGAGGGGAGAAATTAACAATGACTACGTGCTGGGGGCAGGGGCTCCTCCCACAAGGAACTCCTGTGGAGGAATGGCCTGAGGTCCACGCCTCAGCTGCAGATCATCTTGCTTGGATGTTGCCGTCTCCTACAGGAAGCCATTGAAGATCCTGATTTTATATCAAGGATTCCTTCAGGCTTATACATAGTCTATTGTGGAATTACATTTCATTTTGGGTTAATACAATGATTAATAACTAATGAATTATTTTACATGAGTCACCATTAGTGAAGTGAAACTATATTTAGAATAAGAACAAGACTAGGTTAAGAGCCAGCCTTGTAATTTATTAGATTTTGTTCAAATTGTGAATCTCTAAACCTTAGTTTACTACTGTATGTAAATGAGTCACAATATTTTTTTATTAGATTATTATGGTGATGAGGTAAATACCAGTAAAAGGAATATTAAAAAATATAATATGACTATTGATGTTAATTTGGATTCATCTCAATTATCAATATTCTTAGATAAATGATCTTGTTTTTTACCTTCTTTTTTATTAAATCTTAAGTGTATACATTTATGGGGTATTGTGATGATTAGATATATGTTGAGGAATACTTAAATCAAATTAATTATTATAACCACAACCTCACTTATTTTTGTGGTAAGACATTTATAATATAGTCTTGGTTGTTTTAAAATGTACCCTTAGATTATGTATATTAGGTAAGATCCCACCAAATGCCCTCTCTCCACTCTCCCTCCCCCTCCCCTCTACTCCCCTCTCTCTCCACTCCCCTCTTTCTTTCTGCACTATCTTTGTGTTTTATCATTAATATAAATGTGTAAGTGTTTCTATATTGGTTTCATAATAGTATTGAGTACCTTTTTTTTTTTTCCATTCCTGAGATACTTTACTAAGAAGAATATGTTCCAGCTCCATCCAGGTAAACATAAAAGATGTAAAGTTTCCCTATTCTTATGGCTGCACAGTATTCCTTGGTATAAAAATACCACAATTTATTTATGCTTTATGGGTTAATGGGCATTTAGGGTATATCCATGACTTGGCTATTACGAATTGGGCTGCTGTAAACATTTTGGTGTAAATGTCTTTGTTATAAAATAATTTTTGTTGATCTAGGTAGATATCTAGTAATAATATTGCAGGATCAAACAATAGATCAACTTTTAGTTTCTTTAGAATTAATTGTCCATACTTCTTTCCAAAAAGGTGGCAGTCCCACCAGCAGTATAGAAGTGGTACTTTGTCTCCACATACACACCAACATCTGCAGTTTTGGGATTTTGTGATGTGGGCTAATCTTACTGGAGTTAGATGATACCTCAAAGTGATTTTGATTTGCATTTCTCTGATGATTAAAAACGATGAACATTTTTTTCATGTGTTTGTATGCCATTCGCCTGTCATCTTCAGAGAAGTTTCTGTTCAAGTCTCTTGCCCACAAAGAAATAGGGTTGTTCATTCATTACTTATTGATTAATTTGAGTTCACTGTAGATTATAGTTATCAGATATTTGTCATAAACATAACCTGCAAAAGTCTTGTCCCATTCTGAAGGCTATTTGCTTTACTTGCAATATTCTTAGATGTGCAGAAGCTTTTTAGTTTCTTTTTTGTTTTTTTTTTTTTGAGACAGAGCCTCAAGCTATCCCCCTGGGTAGAGTGCCATGGCATCACGCTCACAGCAACCTCCAACTCCTGGGCTCAAGCGAGTCTCTTGCCTCAGCCTCCCAAGTAGCTGGGACTACAGGCACCTGCCACAACGCCTGGCCATTTTTTG
>CAUYTI010061962.1:0-19827 GCA_963575145.1 Galago senegalensis
TCCCTCTCCCTCCCACCTCCCCATATTCTTAGGCTGTTATTAGGTTATAGCTTTCATATAAAAGGTTTAAATTAATTTCATAATAGGGGTGTGTACAATGGATACTTTTTATTCCATTCTTATGATACTTTGCTAAGAAGAACATTTTCCAGCTCCATCCATGTGAACATGAAGGATGTAAAGTCTCCATCTTTCTTTATGGCTGCATAGTATTCCATGGTGTACATATACCACAGTTTGTTGATCCATTCATGAATCTATGGGCACTTGGGCTTCTTCCATGACCTGGCAATTATGAATTGGGCTGCAATAAACATTCTGATACAAATATCTTTGTTGTAATGCAATTTTTGGTCTTCTGGGAACATACCTAATAAAGGAATTGCACAGTCAAATGGCAGGTCTATTTTTAGTTCTCTAAGTGTTCTCCAGATGTCTTTCCAAAAGGAATGTATTAGTTTACATTGTCACAGGAAAATCTTAACAGAAAATTTGGTCCAGCAACTCATGGCTCTTACATCATGACCATGTACCAGCTCACATGACACTGTGAGGAAGCTTTTAGCCTATAAACAAATAGCTGTATTGGAGCACGCTCCCTACTCACCTGCTCTGGCCCCTGTGACTTTTTTTGTTTACCTGAAGATAAAGGAAATATTGAATGGAAGACCACTGGTGACAATCAGGACGTCAAAGATAATGTGATACCAGCTTTGATGACCATTCCAGAAAAAGAGTTCCAAAATTGCTGTGAGGGGTGGACTAGGAGCTGGTGTTGGTGTGTAGCTTCCCAAGGGTATTTTGAAGGTGACAATAGTTACATTCAGTAATGAGATGTGTAGCACTTTTTCTAGAGGGAGTTTGTAAACTTATTTGTCAGACTTCATGTATCTGGGGCAGGGCCAGACAGACTCCAGTAGTACCTACCACACCAAACTCAGAATCACTGCACCAAGCTTTATCATGCCTAGCTCTTTTTGTGACAAAGATGTGTTCTCTCAGGAGGCTCTTCAGGCTTACGCAAGTGGGCTGGAGTTCATTTGTCCCATCAGGAGGCCAAAAGTGCTGAGAACTATTTGAATCACATTTCTACACAAGCAACATATCTGGATTCTGGGATTCTTCTGATACAAATAAGTGGGGTCAGTGATCATTTAAAAAAAATGCGGGTTTTAATCCACCCCACTGATTTCACAACCAGTGGAATGACCAACAGTTTAAAGGGCGCTCCTTGAGCAATCAGTGTTTTTAGACATGAGCTTCTTGATAAGGCTTTCTCTGACCAGCCACACTTCCACCTGCATGGAGACACACACAACTGGGAATCTTTAATCCTCTTTAGTGAGACTTTTCCCCTCTGCACCCCTCAGCTGGATTGTAAGTTATTTCAGCATAGGAAGTGTGACAACACACTATTTGCCATGCATGACAGGAGGATGTCCAATAGATGTGTGTCGAGTGAATTCGTGAAGAAATAAATGAATACCCAAACATTACCTGTAACAAAATGGCTTCATGACATGTGTCGACTATGTGCAGGAGTTAGCACACTATCTAGAATTATTAAAGACTCAATTATTGTAAGATATTATTTTAGTCATCATCGTCATCATTTTCCTTACTATATCTTACATACAATATATTCTATCAGTTCCTTGACCTCAGAGGATCTCTGTATCATGGAACTTAAGGTTCATAGCCTGATGTATTTTGGCTGCCTGCTTTCATTTCGAGCTTTATGCCAGATTACACACTGTGTTCTAGGTAAGAGCTTCCTCTTGGCCATACTGATCTTCCCCTCACTTCCTAACACCCAAATTCATACAACTACCTCCTTCTAACTTTTAAGTTTTGGCCCAAAGTGACCTCCAAGAATCAAAAGAACACAGAACTTTAAACGTATTATCTTGCAGATATGCATGATGAATGGAAGGGTTCTATGTTGTAAGTACTGTACGCATTTCCAAGTATACAGGGGCTTGGAAAGAAAACTACAATATCCATAGATGTTCAAGTTTTCATAGCCCTCATAAATAACAGTAACATATGAAGAAGACTTGCCCATTGAAATGTGCATATGTAATAAATAAGCCTCTGCCCTGAACATTTCAGATAATACAAAAGGAAATAAATAAAAATCTCAGATTACTTTCACCTATCTTTAATTCTCTCTCTCTCTTAGAGGTAACCACTACTAGCTGTTTAACACTTTCAATCCAAAATTATTTCAATGTATTTACAAAATGTTTTGCATGCTACAGTTATATCTCACTTGGTTCATGCCTGTAATCCTAGCACATTGGGTGACTGAGGTGGGGGGATTGCGTGAGCTCAGGAGTTCAAGACCAGCCTGAGCAAGAGTGAGACCCTGTATTATTAAAAATAGGAAAACTAGCTGGATGTTGTTGTAGATGCTTGTAGTCTCAGCTATTTGGGAGGCTGAGGCAAGATGATTGCTTGAGCCCAAGTGTTTGAGGCTTCTGTGAGTTATTATACCCTGGCAGTCTACCTGGAGTGACAGAGTAAGACTCTGTCTAAAAAAAAAGAAAAGAAAAGTAAACATATCCAGATATGGGAAATGAGACTTATGGAGGCTGACTTGCCCAAGTAGCTCAGCTGATCCCCTGCATAGCAGAACTTGAATTCTAGGGCGCTGAAGCATGTGTCAGGGACTGCCGTAAGCGTTTTCCTGTGTTCCCTCATTTAACCTTTATAATGGCCCTTTCATCCAGGTGTGATTCTGAAGTCCATTTAAAGATAAGTAATCTGAGGTTCAGAGAGGTTAAGTCACGTTTTTTCCATGCCAGAACTTGAACCTAGGCAGCCTCCTTTTGAGCCTAGCAACACTAGATTCTGTGAGCTACTATGTCACATGTGCCATGTCGCATAGTCTGCTCCCATTGCAAACGCCACTCCCTCTCCCAGGCACAAAGGGAGAGAGCATGGCGCTCCTTTAGGAGATGACTCAGGTCTTAATTATGCTGTTGCATGTGTCTGTACTGTCTGTATTTTCAATCCGGTCAGACTATGTCTTCATATACTTAAAGCACCATGAACAGCTTTTGGTGAGAGGTGCTCAGTAGGCTGGCTCTGCTTTACAAGCTAAGCCTAAGGATGATTTATTCTCCTACCAATCTTGACTGAATATCCTGTGGAGCGGGTGCAAGATGAAGGTGACACTAGAGCTCTGAATGTCTGATTGGGGGTTGTCTGGTTCCTGTCCGTAGAAAGAAATGATTTACAAATACTTCACGTTTAGACACTTTGCCTTGCAGCCCCAGGTATAGAATATCCACAAAAGTAATCCCGTTGGATACTGTTCTTTTTTAAAACCCACATGTAAATATACTCACATTAGAGAAAAGAAAAAAATAAATCGGTGGGCATTTCAGGGTTGACGCCCATCCAGGAATCCAAAGTGGTTTCAAAACAGCAGCAGCAGTAGCAGCAGCTACAGCTCATTAATCTTTGTGACTTTATTGCCACAGATAATGACAAGGAGAACTTTTGAGAAAGAAAAGTGGAGGGATGTGTAAACATGTCAGGTAATAGGAGGGAGGGAGAGCTGAGGCAGAAAAGCAAGGCCCTGGGGTGCATTATCTGGAGGGAAGCAGAGCCAGGGGCAAGCATGTGCAAAGCTCTGGATCATGTTTTCAAACCATATCCATGTTTTCTTTGATGTCACATTAAGAACTTCAGCTACTAGGAGGCATTTGAAATTTATTGTCTGAAATAATCCTGCTTAACTGTTATCAACTGCCATTTCTTTTTTTAGGAGAAGATGCTATCCTAGCTAGTGAAAACATTAGTGCCCTTCTGGTTAATCATCTTAGTTTAAAGAAACAGTAGAGGTAAAAATCTGACTCAACATTCAGCCCTAGAGAATCTAGTAGAATTCCTCTGCTTTTGGGATAGATGGCATATTGTTAGTGATTGCCTGGAGAGAAAGGATTTGAAGAGCAGTGAAGGCATAAAGGCCTGTTCATCATCAATCATGCTGTGCTAATTAGACTAATTTCCGATAAAGCCACTTTCTGTGTTGTGCTTTTTTTTTTTTTTTTTAAGTGTTTGGCTAGTCATTTGATAAAAGATCATAACAGAAGTGTTTTTATTTTCAAGTTAATAAAAATGTTTTTCCTCCAACCAGACCAGAGATCTGTATAGTATAAATCATCTTTGCAATTAAGTGTCCAAAACCACATTGTCGTCTGGAGTTGTCTGAATAGAGATTGATTTCTCTGAAGTCAGTGTACTCTATATTTATAAAGCCTTTCCCTCAAACCACCTTTCCAACCATCTCCTTACATCACTCCAAGTTTTGTTTATTACTTTTTATCAATTCACTACCATTATTTTTTCTTCCATCAAGTTCTCTTTGAAGGGCCTTTAATCATTTAGTAAAAAGTAAAGGAAATAAAGTCTATGTGGGTATAAGAGTCCAGAAGGTAAGTTTGGCAAAGTTTCCTTCTTTATAAAAATGACTTTTTAACTGCACTGCCAAGAACATAGAAAGTAAAGCAAGCAGACAGCCCTCAGAATGGGAGAGGATATTTGCAGGTTATGTTTCTGACAAAGGTCTAATAACCAGGATCCACAGAGAACTCAAAGTTATTAATAAGAAAAGAACAAGTGATCCCATTTCATTGTGGGCAAGAGACTTGAACAGAAGCTTCTCCAAAGAAGACGGGTGCATGGTTTACAGAGACATGAAAAAATGCTCATCATCTTTAATCATCAGAGAAATGCAAATCAAAACCACTTTGAGATATCATCTAACTCCAGTAAGATTAGCCCACATCACAAAATCCCAAAGCTACAGATGTTGGGGTGGATGTGGAGAAAAGGGAATACTTCTATACTGCTGGGAATGTAAGCTAATACATTCCTTTTGGAAAGAAGTTTGGAGAACACTCAGGGATCTAGATGTAGACCTGCCATTTGATCCTGCAATTCCTCTACTAGGTGTATAACCAAAAGACCAGAAATCACTTTTAAACAAAGATATTTGCACCAGAATGTTCATTACAGCCCAATTCATAATTGCCAAGTCATGGAAGAAGCCCAAGTGCCCATCAACCCATGAATGGATTAACAAATTAGGGTATATGTGTACTATGGAATATTATTCAGCTTTAAAAAGAGATGGAGACTTTACCTATTTTATCTTGACATGGATGGAGCTGCAAAATATTCTTCTTAGTAAAGTATCTGAAGAATGGAAAAAAAATCCAATGTACTGAATACTATTATGAAACCAATATAATCACTCACACTTTCATATGAAAGATAAATCACAACTATAGCCCAGGATGAAAGAGGGAAGGGAAGGAGGATGGGAGGGGAGGGGGTGGTTTGATAAAGGGAGGGTAAACCGTGAGACCACACCTATGGAATATATTGCAAGGGTACAAGTCAAATCTATCAAAAAAAATGTCTTAACTCATTGATTAAGTAAATGAGGTGAAAGGTATGTTAATTAGTTGGTTGTAAGTACTCCAATTTGTACAAAAAATCAACACATTGAACCCTACAAAGACATAAATGTATTCATGATCTATGTGCATATGACTTAATAAAAGGAAAAAAAATAAAAATGACTTTTTAAAGTCCCTGGATATTTCTTACTTCTCTAGACCTCAGAGTTTGGTTCCCAGACAACTAAGAGCAACATGACCTGGTAACTTGTTAGAATGCAGATAACTTGGGCTCCACTGATGGAGGATACCCGAGAAAAGTCAAGTCTAAACAAACATGAAGTCTTCTCAGAGAAGCCCAAGGACCTTCCTACAAGGTCCTCCCCATGGTAATCCTGCCCTTAAGAATTTGTAAAATTTAGCTTCTTGGATCCTTGAAATTAATACTTGGCTCTTGCTTTTGCTTCTGTAAACTGAGCACATGCTCTGACTCCTCCAGTGAGAGGTAACATGGTCATTCCTTTGTCTGACTACTTGTGAGCCCAACAAAAGGCTAGGGACAGAGATGATGGGAGAACTCGGCCAGTTTGGATTCCAGTCTGCTGCCATTCTGCTGGCTGAAATAAACCCCCTCCTCTTCTATCTCCGTGTTCAGGTGACTCTTTTTCTCTGCCAGGCCTAGATTCCTGTAACATCACATCTATTGAATCAGCACTATTTCTGAGTGTGTCTGTGGGGGTTATTACAGGGGAGATATTGGCATATGAATCAGAGGGCAGAGTGGGGAAGATTTGACCCCAGCATTGGCAGGCACCATCCATCAGTTGGAGACCTGGATAGGACCCAAAAAGGTGAAGAAAAGGATTTCCTTTTTCTCCCTGTCCTGGAGCTGGGATATTCTTCTCCTGCCCTGGACATCAGAACTCCAGGCTCTCTGGCCTTTGGACTCCAGAATGTACGCCATCATCGCCCCTCCCCACTGCTGTCGGGT
This sequence comes from Galago senegalensis, assembly GCA_963575145.1. Classification (NCBI taxonomy): domain Eukaryota; kingdom Metazoa; phylum Chordata; class Mammalia; order Primates; family Galagidae; genus Galago; species Galago senegalensis. Next base: position 6,406 of record CAUYTI010061962.1, read on the forward strand.
CTCAGAGCTTTAGCTTTGGGTTGAGAATTACACCTTCAGCTTCCCTGGTTCTAAGGCTTTCAAACTTGGACTGAGCCCTCTACCACAATCCCAAAGTCTTAAGCCTCAGAAGGCTTGTCATGGGACATTTCAGCCTCTATAATCACACAAGCCAATTCCCTAATAAATCCCCCCTCCCCCACCTATCTTTGTATATCCTGGTCATTCTGTCTCTCTGGAGAACCCTGACTAGCCCTTACTGTCTGCAAGTCATCTCCCTAACTTTTCTTAAAATATCATCTCAGCTTGGTCATGTATCAATAAAAATAGTCTTTGTCTTGAAATCTATTAATTTATTTTCAAATTAAAAATTAGAGAATAATTTTTGTTCTTTCTGAATCTCATTCTAATTTAATTATAGTGAATCCCAAGTTGGTATATTCATTGATAACTTAGCAGCTGTAAACTTGTGCCATGGCTTTGGGACCATGAAGGTGGCATAGATGAGAGGTATAAACTCAGTAAGGAATAGGGAATAGTGATAACTGTGTGAACAGATAAAGGGTTTCATTCTACTTAAATCCACTGACATTCATATTTAAAAAAATATTGTCTGATAAAACAGAACATGTCTGTCTGAAACCTTCAGATTATATTATAGTCAATAAGGCTAAAGAAACCTATTTAAAATCTATTCTGAAGAAAATCTATAGTGACAGAATTCAATTCTGATGGCTGCTGAAATTACGTGTTTCTAGAAAAACATAAACCTTAGAGTAGATGAAACAAAATAAAAAAATGTTTAATATGGTAAAATTATTGGCTTTGAGCCATACTTTAGAAAACCGAAGTAGGGTCTATGACAAGGTTTAAAGACTTTTTTGGGCTTAGAGATCTTTTATTACAATGACTTGATTTTATTCTCACATCTGATTTCACTTAGCATTAAGTTAAAAATATGGAAGAGCAAAGCCAAGGCAGTGGCCACTTGAAAAGAAATCAAAGCATATGGGCAGTGCCTGTGGCTCAAGGAGTAGGGTGCCAGCCCTATATACCTAGAGGTGGTGGGTTCAAACCTGGCCCCAGCCAAAAACTGCAAAAAAAAAAAAAAAAAAAAAAAGAAATCAAATCAAACCATAAAGAGGCAAAGAAATGACCATAAGATATACTTTTTTGATCTAAGATCACCAGTACGTAGGACTGTTGGACAAAAAGTTAATATAAATAGGGCGGTGCCTGTGGCTTAAAGGAGTAGAGTGATGGCCCCATATACTGGACGTGGTGGGTTCAAACCTGGCCCCGCCAAAAACTGCAAAAAATAAAAAAAGAAAAGTTAATGTAAATAAAGCAAATCTTACTGATTTTCTTTCATTTGATGGTTTAGAAAAGAAAATGACATTTCTAGTTTTTTTCTTTTTCTTTTTCTTTCTTTTTTGTTCTTTTCTCTTCTTCTTCTCCTTTTTCCTTCTCCTTCTTTTACCTCCCCAAAGAAGACAATGACTTTCTGGTTAGTATATATGTATTCCCCCCTTTTTCCCTCAAAAAATAGATGTATTAAAGAATGGACATCTACTTTATAGCTTAATGAACATTATTTGCTTTGCACTTTTAAAAGCTATATAAAATTAAAGAAAATTTAGATATAGGCTCTCTTATTATTTTTCTTTAAAATCACCTGTATGTTTTAAAGGTATTTATTTATTTATTTTTGAGACAGAGTCTCACTTTGTTGGCCTTGGTAGAGTGCCATAGCGTCATAACTCACAGCAACCTCAAACTCTAGAACTCAACCGATCCTCTTGCCTCAGCCTCCTGAGTAACTGGTATTACAGGCACCCACCATAGCATCCAGCTATTTTTAGAGACAGGGTTTTGCTCTTGCTCAGGGTGGTCTCTAACTCCTGAGTTCAGGCAATCCACCTACCTTGGCCTCCTAGAGTGCTGTGAAATTCTCTATAACTTGGAATTTTTAAGCATTAAGTAGATAAAGTTCTCAAAGTTTATATAAGAAATGGACTAACTGTAGAGCTGAAACCTGAATCATTCCTTTCTAAAGCACTTTTTTCCTCCCTCTATTCCTTCTTTCAGCTACCACATGGGTTATAAACTCAAATGCCTCTTTTTCAGGTGCAGGAAGGAGTAAAACTGGCTGGTGGAGACAGGGATGATTTGGAAGCAGTGCCCTATCTAGAGCAGGCAGTTGCTTCTCAGTGGTAGTGATTGTTGGCCAACAAGAACTTGGGACCAATGTTACCAGATCTTCTAATTGTTCACAAGATGCTGAAATATGTACCCTTCAAATGTGAAATCTCTCTATGTAAAATGCTGGTTATTAATTTTAGAAAATAAGCAGGGTTTGGGTTATACACAGTGCTCTGTGATTATGTCCTGGCATTTTAATCACAGAGATAACAGGTGTAGGATGGAGCCTTTCCCTATTGAGCCAGGGGAAGAATTTCCTAAGGCATCCTTCTTTGGGGTCACAGGCCAGCATGGTGGACCCTGGCGAGTGAGGGCAGCAGAGGGGGGAAACGAGATTAGAGTTACCATTGCTGGAGAACAGGCTTCTGGGACATTTGTAGCAGCTAAGGACTTTAGCTTTTGCTCTGAGGGAAATAGGAGCCTTCTCAGCGCTTTGAGCAGAGAAGTCACACATGACCTGACTTATATTTTAAAGGAATTGGTTTGGTTGGGTTACTGAGTGGGGAGTAGAGTTAAGGTATATGGATAGGGGCTGGTATGGAGAGCATAGAGACCAGCAAGGATGCTCTTGAAATAACCCTGGAGAAAGGTCACGGTGGTTTGTACTATAGTGGCAATCATATTGATGAAAGGTGGTCTAATTCTGGGTTTTCAAAAAGTTGTTTCAAAATAATTTTAGAGAAGAGAGTCTCCAAAGACCCTTCACCAAAGCTTCCCTGGGTTAACATCTTACATAATAATCATGCATTTTTCAAAATTTAAGAGATTAAAATTGGTTCAATACCTTTAACTAAATTACGAACCTTATTTGTATTTCTAGAGTTTTTCCATGAGTGTCCCAGGATTGCATCTTAAATCCACTCCATTGTGAAGTCTCCTTGGCCGCCTCCCGTCGGAGTTTCTGGGTCTTGCCTTACCTTTCATGGCCCTACCACTTTGAAAGAGTACTGGTTGAGTACTTAGCAGACTATCTCTTTGGGTTTGTCTGATATTTTCTCATAATTGTTCTAAAGTTATAGATTTTGGCTGGGCATGATTGCTCACACCTGTAATCCCAGTACTTTGGGAGGTTTGCCTGAGGCCAGGTGATTGAGGCTGCAGTGAGCTCTGACTATGCCACCACTACCCTTCAGCCTGGGCTCAAGAGTGAGATCTTCTCTCTTAAAAAGTTTTTATAGATTTTTAGGATAAATACCACAGAGATGATGAGCCTTTTCACCATATTGTGTCTGAGGTCTATGATATGAGTGTCTTATTCCTGGTAATGCTGTGATCACTTGGTTAAGATGACTGCTCTCGTGTTTCTCTGTTGTAAAGGTATTATTTTCCTCTTTATGTACTCTCCTTTAGAAGCGAGTCAGTAAGTCCAGCCCACATTCAAGGGTTTAGGAATTAATCTTGAACTCCTAAAGGGAGGAATATCAACAAATTTGTGGACATATTTTAAAATCCAATATGGCAATTAACAAATAGTTTGGGGGAGATACTTTGAAGCTATCTGAATATCCTATTTCTCTTTAAGTTTTGCACTAATTGGTGAATCTTGCCTGCAGAAATTATCATTGTGGTATTCTAATAATGAATTTGTGTTTCCCTCAATCCTTCAGCATTAATTAATTTGAATTCTTTGGTAAGGAGGATTTGTTCCTTCTACTCAATGTATTTATTATATGTTATCATTTATTTGTATTAGTGATAACTTGTTAGGATTCCTTCCCCCCTTTGGATTATAATCTAAGACTATTGTTATTTTGTTGTTTAAATTGCTTCAATTTTGGCCATTGGAAACTGTTTGGCTCCTGTGTCCTTTTGACATCCCTCTATTTTTCTGAGGGCTTTCTTAATTTCTAGTCTTGCAAAATATGCCAGATTCCTCTTGCATTTTCCCTGCACCAGCCCTAGAATCAGGGCTGGGCACATTTGAGAGAATGATATTTAGAAGCCAAGATCTGGGCACGAGATAGACTCATTGCTAGTGGAATGTCACTACCTCTAGGCCCTCTCAAAAGACAGAGCTAAATAATAAATGCACCTATATCTCTGTCTAACAAGGGTACAAGTGAACCTTTCTAGAACTAGGATGTTAAGGTTTTGACACAATGACTATGGAAATAACATGAAATTTATGTGAACCAGCTTGATGAAAGTATGTCAAAATCTGTGTGAAGACACTACACTGTACCCCATGTTCGCATTAATGTACACAGCTATCATTTAATAAAATAATAAAAAAAAAAAGTCCCAATTTTTGGAAAGAATGTATGACAAGCTAGGAAACAGCAGGAGAATGGGAAGGGAATATACTGTTTACAGCTGCTGAAAAGGTTAATGTAACTTTATTTGGAAATGAAAAGGCTAATGTAAACTCCTACTCCCCTCCTGGGCAAGGTCCCTACTCCCCTTCTGGGCAAGCCAGAGGAGACTGGCTCCCTCCCTTGCTTCTAGGCAAGGACAATTAGCTCAGAAGGAGCCGAACTGTCTGGAACAAACAAGTAGCTCCTCCCTCTAGAGTAAGGTGACCAAACGTCCCACTTTTGGAGGGACAGTCCTGATTTTTAACAATTTGTCCCACATCCAGCGGAGTTTTTAAAAAGTTCCAATTTTTGGAAAGAATGCACAACAAGCTAGGGAACACTGAAGAACAGGAAGGGAACATACCCGCTGCCATGTGGCTATTTTGCCAGGATATGAGTTTTATATTATTTTTGTTAATTTTATAATGTTAAACTTTGATATTAACAAATAATTGTTAACTGATTATCGAGAACTGCTTATCAAAGTTTGCATTGTAGTCAGGCCCCACCCCTCCCCCCTCAATGGTGTCCCGCTTTACCAATGTTAAGATCTAGTCACCTTACATTAGCACCTCCTCCTCCCTGAAATATTGTCAATTTGCTTTTCTGATTCCAACCCCCCCCCGCCCCCATTCACTGAATGCTGTTCTTCTAGAGCCTTTGCTGGCCCAGACCTCTACCAGAACTATAAATGTTGCATTCCTAACCATTTGCCTTTAGTTTATTTTAAAATATCTACTTGTAGACAATGCCCAAATTTACATCTCTAATCCAAATATGCTTTCTAACCACCAATCTGATTTGTCTAATTGATAACTTGATATTCCCACTTGCCTATCTTTTCCCAGGTCTCCCAAATGTATCATGTTCAAACTTAAGCCCTTGATCTTTTTTCAAGTCTGTCCCTCTTTCACTCTCCATTTCAAGAAATGCTACTTTTAGCAGCAAATTGTTTAAGCTGGAAAACTAGCAGTCCTCCTCACCACTTCCCACATTCTGACCAAGTCCTGATGGTTCTAGGTACAGTATACTTCTAAGATGTATCTGCTTCCTGTTGTCACTTATGTTTCCACTAGAGACCAAAATGCAGGATGGAAAACATCAAAAGCTCCCTGATTATTCCCCTCCTCTGCTTCTGATTTATTCTTCACATTACAACTACACTGTTTTATTCTTCTTTTGATTCATTTATTCCTCAAATTTTTGAAAGCTTACTATATCCCTGACATTGTGGTATACACTGGAGCTTAAATAGCAGACATAAAGCCCTAATGAAGCTTAGATGAAGCAAATGCCAAATCATGACATTTTCCTACTTGGAACCTTTCAACAGTTTCCCGTCCTGCTTTGAAAAGGATCCACACTCATTAACATTACCAAATGGTCATGTATGACATGGCTCCTGGCCACTGCTCTAGCATGTGTCTTGTATTATCCCCTTTACTTTCTGCATTCCAGTCACATTGACTCTCTTTTAGTTTTTCAAATAAACTAGTATCTGTCCTCCTTTTAGGCCTTTCTTCATGATAATTTCTCTGCCTGGTAAGTTCTTCCCCACCATTCACCTCGTCACCTCACCATCACTTCTCTATTGTCTTATTTTTTTATGTAAATTAAAATCACCTAATTTCTGTCAGAAGGAAGTATTTGACATGAGCTTTAAAACCCTGACCTGATTGTTAAAATGTCCATATTACCCAAAGCCATATATAATTTTAATGCAATCCCCATTAAAGTCCCACTGTCGTACTTTAAAGATCTTGAGAAAATATTTCGTTTTACATGGAATCAGAAAAAAACTCAAATAGCCAAGACATTACTCAGGAATAAAAACAAAGCAGGAGGAATCACGCTACCAGACCTCAGACTATACTATAAATCAATAGTGATCAAAACAGCATGGTATTGGCACAAAAACAGAGGGGTAGATGTATGGAACAGAATAAAGAGCCAAGAGATGAATCCAGCCACCTACCATTATCTGATATTTGACAAGCCAAATAAAAATGTTGAGTGGGGAAAAGATTCCCTATTCAACAAATGGTGCTGGGCAAACTGGCTGGCAACTTATAGAAGACTGAACCTGGATCCACACCTTTCATCATTAACTAAGATAGATTCTTATTAAAGACTTAAAACACAAAACCATAAAAATGCTAGAAGAAAGTGTAGGGAAAACACGTGAAGAAAACGGCCTGGACAAATTTTTTATGAGACGGACTCCACGGGCAATTGAAGCAACATCAAAAATACACTATTGGGACCTGATCAAACTGAAAAGCTTCTGCACAGCCAAGAACACAGTAAGTAAAGCAAGCAGACAGCCCTCAGAGTGGGAGAAAATATTTGTAGGTTATGTCTCTGACAAAGGTTTAATAACCAGAATCCATAGAGAACTCAAATGCATTAGCAAAAAAAAAAAAAAACAAAACAAATGATCCTATTGCAGGGTGGGCAAAGGACTTCAAGAGGAATTTCACCAAAGAAGATAGGCGTGCAGCCTACAGATATATGAAAAAATGCTCATCATCCCTAATCATTAGAGAAATGCAAATCAAAACTACTTTGAAATATCACCTAACTCTAGTAAGATTAGCCCACATCATAAAATCCCAAAACCAGAGATGTTGGCGTGGATCTGGAGAAAAGGGAACACTTCTACACTGCTGGTGGGAATGTAAACTAATACTCTCCTTTGGAAAGATGTCTGGAGAACACTTAGAGAACTAAAAATTGACCTGCCATTCGATCCTACAATTCCTTTATTAGGTATATACCCAAAAGATAAAAAATCACATTACAATAAAGATATTTGTATTAGAATGTTTATTGCAGCCCAATTCATAATTGCCAGGTCATGGAAGAAGCCCAAGTGCCCAGCGATCCACGAATGGATCAATAAACTGTGGCATATGTACACTATGGAATACTATGCAGCCCTAAAGAACGATGGAGACTTTACCTCCTTCATGTTTACATGGATGGAACTGGAAAATGTTCTTCTTAGCAAAGTATCACAAGAATGGAAGAAAAAGTATCCAATGTACACAGCCCTATTATGAATCTAATTTATAGCTCTCAAATGAAAGCTACAACCTAATTTTAGCCCAAGAATACGGGGAGGGGTGGAGGAGGAGAGGGGAGAAGGGCGGGTGGGTGGAGGGAGGGTGATTGGAAAGATCACCTCTATGGTTTGTCTTATAAGGGTATAAGTGAATCTTTCTAAAACTAGAGTATAAATGCCTTAACACAATAACTAAGTGGCATAAAGTCTATGTTAACCAGTTTGATGAAAATATTTCAAATTGTATATGACAACACTACACTGTACCCCATGTTTGCATTAATGTACACAGCTATCATTTAATTAAAAAAATAAAACCCTGACCTGAAGTCAATAACCCTGAGTGCATGCATGTCCTGGCTCTGTGGGTGGCTGGTCATCATTTGTGTCATTGATAAAGGGGTAAAAACTGCATCCCCCACCAGGGCTCAATATTAAAGATTATGTATTCCAAAGTTCTATCTGACAGATGAGGAGACCAAGAAAATTTAAGGAGACCAGAAAAATTAAGTTAGTTTGCCACAGCACAATAAGCAACTTATAGTTCTTTGGGTGAAAAAAACTCTTTTTCTACAAGTAATATGGAAGCTGTTGGCCTTTGGAACTGAACAAGTTGTTTTGTACTAAGGGGAAAAAAAGACAGGCATATTTAGCCAACATAAAAATTCAAAATGCACGCATTAGTAGGTAGGCAGAAAAGAACAGTAAATGGAAAGCCTGGGTACAAAAAAGCCTGTTTTGTGAGGATGTGAACATTCTGTACAGCAGACGGACAGATACTGTTTATAAAATCACTCCCCTGGTCTGTAAATTCTGAACCTTCCAATGTCACAGTATTTTCCTTAGTAAATTGGGTCAATGACCAATAGAAGGAACAAAACAGCCATCTCCCTAGGAGATAGTAAAGCAGATGCTGCAAGTAGGTCCTAGAAAATCTCCTGACATGAATACCTTAAGCCAAAGAGTCTGTTTTTTTAATTCAAATCAAGCTATTAACCTGCAATAAGGAAGGAAAACACCTTAGGAAAAGAAACAGCTGGCTGAGATTGGTGGCTAAGATTTAGACTAAATGAACCACTTCCCAAGAGACCTTAAAAATTAAAGTTTACAAGTCTAGGGGATAGAGGGATAATATGGCAAGTGGCTCAGGGGACATGTTCATTTTATTTCTGGGGCAAGAATCTAAATATTTCCCAAGAGTCTCAAAAGAGGTAGCAAAAAAGAAAACCAAACATTTATTTTATTAACGCACCCTGTGTGGTACCGTCACTATAAATAGATGTGGGGGGGGGGGGAAGGCCATGAAGTCAACAACAGAAACTTCAGTAAATGCTTATTTACATAGTTTAATTGTCATCAACTTATGAAAATTTAAATTTCATTTTCTTTCATAATTAGGCTATGTAGAACCCATTAGATCCCATAAACATGAGCCACCTTATTCAGCACACAAGGGATAAGATTGAATAGGAACATTTTAAATAGAAATCTGAGGGAGGATAACAAAGATTTAACTGTTACAAAGTCTTTGGTTTATGATACATTTGAAATCTAAATGAGCATATAACAATTCTTCCATCTTTGAAAGAAATCTTGGAGATGACCAAATTACCTTCTCAAGGAAAATAATTCATTTAGATACCAAAGAGTCCTTTTTAAAAGCTGTTTTAATGCAATTCCTCTCACCTACAATGTTCACCCCCATCTCTTCTAAGCCCTCCTAAATCTCTCTTGCCCTTCAAGGTCCAATCCATCTCCTACCTCCTGAAAATATGAAAAACACTCAATTGTATTGAGTTCTAAGTTAAAGCAAGATTTTAATTTTCAAATTAGCAATTTTTCCAAAACAGTAGTAATACCAAAGCTGGTGAGGTTGCTGTTAAATAGAACTCTCCTACGTTGTGGAGAAGAATGGTGAATTTGGGGACATATAGCAAGAGGCTTAAAAAAAACTCATATCCTTTGACTTAGCAGTTTTATTTCTGGGAAAGAGTCTGTACATAAGATACAATCAGAAATTAAGAGAACACAACTTTTTTGTGCATAAAAGATGTTTTTTTCCATGTTATTTATAAAGGAAAATTGAAAATATTGATATGTTTAACAATAAAGGAATTGAAATCACAGTATATCCACAATTGCCATTTTTCTTTTTTTTTTTTTACTGTTTCAGGTTGATTGAAGGTGCAGAGAATTAAGTTACAATGTTTGCATTGTTAGGTAAAGTCCCTCTTATAATTGTGTCCTGCCCCCAAGAGGTGTGCCATATACCCTAACATTGTGCCCAATAAGTGGGAGCACACCTATCCCCCTCACTCTTCACCTCTCCCTGCTCCCTCATTCCCCTACCCCCCACCTTGAATTCATTTCTCTTACATGGGTGTGTACTAGATTGTCTACTGGCTTCATATTAGAATTGAGTACATTGGATTCTTGCCTCTCCATTCTTATAAGACTTTACTAAGAAGAATGTGTTTCAACTCCATCCAGGTTAATACAAAAGATGTAAAGTCTCTCTTTTAATGGCTGAATAGTATTCCATGGTATACATATACCACAGCTTGCTAATCCATTCCTGGGTTGGTGGGCATTTAGGTTCTTTCCACATTTTGGCGATTGTAAATTGAGCTGCAATAAACAGTCTAGTGCAAATGTCCTTATGATAAAAGGATTCTTTTTCCTTTTGAGTAGATGCCTACTAAGGGGATTGCAGGATGGGAGTTCCCATCTCTCAAATGGGAGTTGAGGATTCTCCATACTTCCTGCCAAAAAGGTTGTATTAGTTCATAATTGCCATTTTAAATAATTTTCTTTACCCTATGTTTTATACTTTAAACATTTTATATGCTATCTTGCTTTTATATGCGATTTTTTAATACTGCATTTCTTTTACATTGCTGAATTATTTGTTACTTTTAAATTGTATCTTTGTAGGGAGGTTTTAGTCCTATGGATATTTTAGAAAATTCTGTAAAGCCATATTCTCACAGTTGGAAACACATGGATTACAACAGTGAGTACTGTCACCAAAGGAAAGTGGGGTGAGACTATTCTTGGGAGAAATTGACCAGTATCCTTTAAAGATTGGGTGGGTCTCAAAAATTTCTGAGCTTTTATCCAGCACTGACAAGTGAGGCTTCTAAAGTCAGAAAGAAGAGGTTTAGGTATTTATTCTATCCTGCCAAGAAGTAGTAGAGAATTAGGCGGATTTAAACTTAGAGGTTTTAAAAGGAAAGATGTTTAGATCCACCAAGTAGACTGAAAAATTGGTGCTACCAGTACAGTAGCTGTGGATGCACCTTGAGAATGTTTGGGATTTCCAGGCAGAAAAGTTAGGACAGGCATTCTATAGGGGGGTGGGGTCAACATATTCAAAGGCATAGGGATATGAAAGTTTGGTGTCTAACCCTGATAGAGTGCAGAGGCAAGTGGAAAATGAGATATGAAAGAGAGTAAGGAGCCAATCATCAAAGGCCTTTTGTGCCATGTTCAGGACCTGGAGGTAAAAAGCCACCAGTGACTTTTAGTCATGGGAGAGACAGGATCAGATGTACCGCTTAGGAATCTCTCAGTGTAGAAGAAGAAAATGAAACTAGAAGCAGAGAGACAAGATAAAGATTTGAAGAATCCTTGAAAGACACGATAAAGATTACTGTAGGTTGGATGCATCTTCAGACTTTGAATATACATAAAGATAAGTTCAGAAGACGACTTAGGAAGCAAAGTCTAGTGAGGAATAAAATCAAGAGTAAATGCACATTTGGACTTCCACCAAAAAGGGTCAGGAATTAGAGAGTAATGACCACAGCAATAAAAAGTTAGAATTTGCAAACAATTGATGCCTACCTGTGTTTGGCTACTTAAATCCTCTAACATATGGCCACAAATTCTTCGATTCTTCTTCAAAAAGTAGGAGTCTAATTCCCCTCCCCACAAGTTTGGCAAGTCTTGGTAATTCTTTTCTAACAAAATGCGGCAGAAGTTATGACTCTCGGGGCTGGAACATAAAAGGCAAAACAGCTTCTAACTCATTCCCTCCCTCCCTTGGAACGCTCCCTCTAGGAACCCAGCTACCATGCTGTGAGGAAGTCCAGGCTGAATGGAGAAACCACTAGTTCCAGACACACGTTCTAACCATAGCCCAGCTGAGGCTCTGATAGATATTTACCAGCAACCTTCAGTATGTGAGTGAAAAAGTTTTGAGGCGACTCCAATTCCAGCCATTATAAGTACATGAGAAACCCCAAATGAGAACTGCCCAGCTCTGAACTCAGTCTACTACAGAACTGTGAAAGATAATAATATAAAATAAGATGTAATCATAAAATGATTTGTTGTTTTAAGCCATAAAGTTTTGATTTTTTTTATACAGCAAAACATAACTGGGATATATACTATAACAGTTTCCTTTTAAAACAAGAAGGATCTGTGTACTTGTTTTTGAGGACAGAATGCAGAGAATCAGGCAGTATGAACCTCAGCCTTAAGGAGAAAAGAAGTCTAAGAAAAAGAATCACAGTATGGGCTTCCAAGAAATGTTAACACTAAAAACGCTAAGACCTTAACAATAGAAAGACACAAAAAATGTGCTTATCAATTTGTAGCAAATGCAAAGTAGACATAACTAATTCCTTAATGGTTAACTTATAATTCAATGGTTTGATATTGATTTAGTAAAAAAGATAATATTGCAGAAAATATTCCTGGTACAGAATACAAAAAAAAAAAGGTGGGACTATATGTAAAATTCCAATAGACAGACAAGCAGATAGATAAGTTGCAAGAAAATGAAAGACGGGCTTAGTGGCAAAAAAAAAAAAGACAAAACACAAAAAAGCCTAAATCCAGAGAGATAACAAAATGTTAATGCCAGCAGCTGCCCTGAGGTTATCTGTGGATCCCTGGCTGCCTAGAGTTTGGGGTTTTAAAGGAACAATAATTGGGGCTAAACAAAGAGAAAAGTTGGCTGAGAGATTTCTATATAATGCCTAGCCCTTGAGGAGCTGTGCTCAGTGTGAAAAAGGAGAAAAACACAGCTCCCAGAGAGCGATGATGAGGATAGTTGCCTTCTTTACTCTTGTCCTTGTTGGTGGGAGTGGCAGGGTCTCTTCTGAGAACTGGTAACTGCAAGCTGCTACTTATGTAAAAGAGAGGCACAGGCAGAAATTTACTTTAAGAGGTCCAGGAATAGAAGGAAACACAATTGCTTTCTAGAGGACAGTACACTAAACCCAAGTTTCAAAGAATTCTCAAAGATGTATTTTCTACAAATCTGACTCACCAAGACAGAAAGGGAGGAAGAGAGGAAACCACAAAACACACAATGAAACAGGCCACTTATTTCACACCACTTCATACCTGCCAAGCTTTACCTGACTCTTATACCAGCTACCACTGTGTTGCCCTGCTCTGCATGGATTCCAACAAATTGAAATCTATGCTTCTGAAAGTAGTAGCAACCTGACGATGCCTCATTCCATATCTGGGCATTGTACCTCTTGCCTCTATCTTAAAGATTCTCACATTGTCCAAATCGTCCAATAACCCCACTGGACATAATCTACTCATGTGAGAGAACTAACACCTAGTAAGTTAAACTGAGACCAATAGGAATTGGAAGTCAAGTGAGGAACTGTTCTTTTTTATCTCCCCAATGGCAGTCTTGAGATGCAGTTGATTTGGCTCATGGGAAACAGGCTCAAAACAAACATTTGAGAGAATATGCAAGCATATTCAAATAAAAAAGTCCTAAAGGGCAGCGCCTGTGGCTCAGTGAGTAGAGGCACTGGCCCTGTATACCAAGGGTTCAAACGTAGCCCCAGCCAAACTGTAACAACAACAACAAAAAAGTAGCCGGGCGTTGTGGCGGGTGCCTGTAGTCCC